>APFE030945012.1:0-239668 GCA_000404065.3 Pinus taeda | reverse complement strand
ATATGATGGAGAGCTAAATGCTGAAAAGTTGGACAATTGGATTAGACAAATTGATGTGTATTGCAGAGTACAGAACATAGACTCAGACAAGAGTAAGATTCAGCTGGCAAGCCTACGCCTAGGAGGCACTGCCTTGGTTTCGTGGGAAGGTAGAACCCAAGATGATATAAACAAGTATGGTAAGACCATCTCTGTTTGGAGTGAATTTGTTGCTGCAATCAAAAAGCAGTTCTATCCATTGGCCTACATGCAACAGGCCATGATGAGTTGGCAAACTCTTCGACAGTTGAAAGGGCAAAGTGTGCAAGGGTATACTCAAGAGTTTAGAAAGAGAGCATTGATGTTGGGCATCTCATTAGACTCACCAGAAACTCTTTTAAAGTACATTGGTGGTCTACATAGCTACATGAGGCATACCATCCTCATTTCTAATCCCAATAGTATAGATGAAGTATTTGTACAAGCTACTCATCTAGAAGCTAGAGGAAAGAATAGAAATCCAGAAGTTGGGGGACCATCCCAACCCATTGTAAGCAAGAGCAAGGAGAAAAGAAAGCAGAAGTGGAAAGCAAGGAAGGCTAACACTGCACAAAAAGGCAAAGCTTCATGCACTCACTATAAAAAGGAGGGGCATGATGATGAGCACTGCTGGATTCTGCATCTAGAGTTGAGACCTAAGAAGTCCGAGGGCAAGAAGAAGAAGACTGCTGCAACTATTCAGAAAGATTTGGGGTCAGACTCAGGAGATGAAATAATCATTATAGCCACAGGTATAAAAGGTAAGAATTCTGAAACATCAACTAGTAATTCTGCTCAATCTGTTATTGATGAAGAACGTGAGAGAAAAATACATGAGCTTTTCCATATTCGAGTTGTTTCCAAAAATCAAAAGTTTGATACTTTGTTTGATAGTGGCTCACAAGTAAATCTAATTTCTAAAGCAATTGTAAAGAAATTGGTATTAACAACTACACCTCATAAGAAACCATACCCATTAGGATGGTCGAAGGATAAAGCACAACTACAAGTGACTAGACAGTGCAAACTCAAGTTTTCTTTTGGGTCAGCTTTTGTAGATGAGGTTGAGTTAGATGTAATTCCTTTGGATATATGTGGAATTGTTTTAGGAAGTCTTTACTTGTATGATAGAAAGGTTATTTTCTATAGAGCTGAGAACAAGTATCTACTTGTTAAAGATGAAATCGAATACTTTGTAAGAGCTCATAAGCTCAAGAATAATTATACTCTCATAAACTTAGGACAGATGAAAAGAATGATAAATTCATGCAAATAGTTCTTGCTGATAGTTGTAAAGGAAAAGACACCTGATAGAACCAATGTATGTGAGGGCTGTAATGCTGATCAACAAGCTGATATAAAAAGGATTGTTTCAGAGTATGATGTCTTATTTCAAGAACCTAAAGGTCTGCCACCCAAAAAGGGAATAGTACATGATATTATTTTGCAGCAAGATGTTCCTTTGCCTAACATTGGGATGTACAGGTTGTCTGCTTTAGAGAATGCTGAAATCAAGAAGCAGGTGCAAGAGTTGCTCGTGAAAGGGTTCATTAGGCCTAACACATCACCATGTGGGTCACCAATCGTTTTGGTGAGAAAGAAAGATGGCTCGTGGAGAATGTGCATTGACTACCGAGCACTGACTAAGATAACAATAAAAAATCATTATCTCCTTCCTCGCATAGATGATATTTTAGATGAATTGAAGGAAGCTGTTTATTTCACCAAGCTGGATTTACACAGTGGATACCATCAGGTTAGAGTTGCAGAGCAAGATGCATGGAAGACTACTTTCAAAACAAAGTAGGGATTGTATGAATGGCTGTTTATGGCTTTTGGCTTGACCAATGCCCCTGCTACTTTCATGAGATTAATGAATGATGTACTTAGACCTTTGCTTGATGATTTTGTTAGTGTATTTGGATGACATTCTGATTTTTAGTAAAACGTGGGAAAAACATTTAGAGCATGTTAAGCAGACATTAGATTTTTTGAAAAGAGAAAAACTTTATGTTAAACTCTCCAAATGTGAATTTGGAAAAACCTCTCTAAATTATTTGGGTCATATAGTATGGGGAGGTGAATTGAAAATAGATCCCTCTAAAGTGGCAATCATCATAAACTGGCCTAAACCCAAGTCTGCTACAAAAGTGAGAATCTTCTTAGGAGCAGCACAATATTGGAGGAAGTTCATTTCAAATTTTTCTTCAATTGCAGCTCCCTTACATGCTTTGACATGATTGAACAACGTGTTTCATTGGGGAGGCAAACAATAGAAAGCCTTCAACACCTTAAAAGAAAAAATTAGTACAACACCTGTACTAGCACTGCTAGATCTACAAAGACCATTTGAGATCCAAACTGATGCCAGTGACTATGCCATGGGAGCAGTGTTGACACAACACGGTAAACCCATATGTTATCATTATGAGATTTTTAATCCTGCAGTAGTTAACTATCCTACCTATGATAAAGAATTGTATGCATTAGTTCAGAGTGTGAAAAAATGGAAACATTACTTAATGGGCAAAGAAACAGTAATACATACTGATCATCAGCCACTTCAATATCTACACTCCCAAAATAAGCTACAACAATCAAGACATTACATATGGATGGGGTTTCTACAATAGTTTCATTTAGTCATCAAATATAAAAAGGGCATACATAACAAGGTTGCGGACATGCTATCTAGACCGATTATAAATGCATCTACCATACTTAAGCATCATTCTGTGCTGCATGAAAGCTACATAGAACAATATGCTTAGGATATGGATTTTAAAGACGTATATGCAACTTTGAGTCAAGGCAAAAGAATAGAAGAATTCGACTATCATGTGAAGGACCAACTCTTATATCATTATGGGAAACTCTGCATTCCACAAACTGAGAGAGCAAAGATAATTAGGGAAACACACACTTCTCTGGTATCAGGTCACTTTGGGGTAAGTAAAACAATTGCACAGCTGCAAAGGTTCTGCTATTGGCTGAAAATGAGTGAGACAATTTCTAGATATGTAAAGGGGTGTGTTATGTGTTCTAAAAGCAAGCCCAGCAATAGAAAACTAGGCTTGTACACTCCATTGCCAGTTCCTTCTCACCCTTGGGAAAGCATTTCCATGGATTTCGTTGGGGGACTGCCTAAATCTAGGAAAAATCATGATTATCTATATGTTGTTGTGGATAGGTTCAACAAAATGTGTATTTTGATACTATGTAGTAAACAGATTACAACTGAACAAACTGCAAAATTGTTCTTTGAACATGTATGGGTTCATTTTGGATTACCCACTTCCATTGTATCTGATCGAGACACTCAATTTGTGGGAAGGTTTGGTCTAGTCTGTGGGAACTAATGGACACCAAATCAAAGAAAAGCACAACTTTTCATCCACAAACAGATGGCCAGACATAAGTAGTTAACAAGACAATGATCCAGTTACTGAGAGGATATTGCAGCAAACATCCTAAGCTTTGGGATGAGCACTTGTGTTACGTGCAACATTATTACAATAGAGCCAAACACTCTTCTACACAGAGATCTCCTTTTGAGACTTGTTTTGGTTTCATACCAAGGTATCCTTTGGATTTTGTCTTTGGTAAAGATGCCATGGTTGATAGACACAATGATGTGGACAAGGAAACTAGGTTCATTAAACAGATCCAAGAGATCCACCAGGCAGTACAGGAACAACTGATAAAGAGCCAGGCCAAGTATAAGGCTAGGCATGATAAGCATCAGATCAAGCATAGTTTTCAAGTTGGAGACCAAGTCTGGCTGTATATTAGCAAGGATAGGATGCAAGGTGAAGATAAAAAGCTAAAACCTATCAGGTATGGGTCCTTCAGGATACTTGAGAAGGTTGGTGAGAATGCTTTTCGCCTTGATCTGCCAACTTACATGCACATCTACTCAGTTGTGAACGCAGATTGCTTGAGGTTGTTTGAACCTTCAATGGTTGAGGACCATGAAGAGCAGAGTCAATTACCTTCTGTTGACGACCTGCTACCTGAATATCTTAGTGAATTACAGGAAGACACAGTGCTGGACAGGAAGGTAAGGACAATGCGCAGTGGACAAGTGGAATACCTCAAGATTGGGTTTAAAGGTTCGAATTCGAGCAGTGCAAAGTATATTGAGATTGGAAAAGTGAGACAACAATTTCCTCACTTAGTCGATGCTTGAAGAAAACCAACTTTTGGTGGTCCAAAAGCTTTTTCAGTAGGAAGGCCGTGATCTGAATCGGATCCATGAACGTCTGTCAAAGAACTTTGACTGTATCAGGATGAAACAAATCTTTAAAGAATCCAAAACAACATCAAAAACACCCCGAACCAGTGGCAAAGGCGGCCAGCGTGGAACGACGAGGATCTCGGTCAAGGTGCACTGACCGAGGCCCATGGAGACTGCGCGGGAGGCCAAAGTAGCCCTTGGGAGCCCCAGATCGGGAAAAGGTGGTGATTTTCGATGCGCGCCTAGCGCTAATCATGCATTGCTGGGCAAACATGGCCAAAATGGAAAAGCCCGAGCACCTGGTCGTATGGGGGAACCAGCAAACCGTGGGCGGAAAAAGGAAAGAGCGCTAAAGTACAAAGGTGGGACCCACACCTTGGAAACCGACGATTTTGATCGGGGCGCCCTTGAACGGTAAGAGGTTTTGGATAGGAGCGGAGCGATCCCATACACCGATTGATGCGTGGCGACGAAGGAGAGAGAAAATCGCCGTTGATCGCGTGCTATCGGTCAAGCAAGTCAACCACACTCAATGTGCATATGACGTCGGATCGTAAGGAGCCCAGATCAGACTGCTGAAATTTCGCCCGATAGAAAGTAGTGGAATCGACAGGGAATTAAGCCACGATTTAAAGGGATTCGGAATCCGTTGACTGCCACGGTGGAGCAAGAACTTATCCATGACATAACCGAAAAAATGAATTGACGAGCAGGCTGGCGCTGTTCCGATGGGGACATGTGGCCACTTCTAGAGCATTCATGCTGACGCCGGACAAGAAACTCCAAGCAAAGCTGTAGAAGGTGAATTGACGTAGGTGAGAGAGGAACCGAACAGGCATAGGGATCGAATGGCTAAATCCATGAACAGAGACAGTCGAACAGTAGTCATTGATTGGGAACCCGAATTGAGAGGAGTCCAAGCGACCATTAGAGACAGTGAACAATGCACCCTGAGAGGAGGACTGAACACAAAGAACAGTAAAGCCAAGCAGAGGAGGCAGAGGGCCGAGCTAACCACAGGCAACGTCAGGCACCAGAGAGCTTGAAGTTTCAAGCCTTCCCATAGGGGAATCTATTCGGACTGAGCATCACATTTGGCTCTTTCCACTGTAGACCAAGGGTCACAGAGATGGTAGGAAGAAAAAGAGTCTGTGAACTCCGAGTGGCTTGGGGAATCCAAGAACCACCCTACCTAGCAAAATCTGCTTTAGGAGAACTCACATTGAGTCCCTGTATTGTAATTCTATGCTCTAAGACACAATAAAACAAGGCCACCACTAAGCTGGACCGGAGATGTAGCCCTGGAGAATAGGGTGAACTCCTTATTAAAATCTGTTTGTGTCTTTGCATTGCTTACTGTATTTCTCTGTTGTCTTTCTACTTATTTTCTATGTATTGGCAATCTCATCGATCCGTTGCTTGAATAACACAGAACCCACACCAACACATGAGTTTGTAATACCTTTTGTTTAATAAATCTTCAACTGAGGTCACTCATAGGGTGATTATTAGATCAAGGGTTGTAGTCAAGATGATGTTCATAGAAGTGAAGGATTGATGTCTTGGTCTTGAAGTGGCAGAGTGTGTCAAGGGTCATGGTCTTGATATTCTTCAATGGAATCTCTTTAAGAATAATTTTTGTGTGGGTTTTCCTCTCCAAGAGGGAGAGGTTTTGGCCCTGGTAGTAGGCCAAATATTTGTGTTCTTGTCTCCTTTGTTTTTTATAGCAGCTTGATGAAGCTAACATACAC
This sequence comes from Pinus taeda, assembly GCA_000404065.3. Classification (NCBI taxonomy): domain Eukaryota; kingdom Viridiplantae; phylum Streptophyta; class Pinopsida; order Pinales; family Pinaceae; genus Pinus; species Pinus taeda. The sequence continues at coordinate 233,662 of APFE030945012.1, read as the reverse complement.
ATGCTAATAATGAAGTAGACATCAAGCTAAGATAAAATTGCATAAACACTTCACAAATTGTTATCATGTAACAAAGAATTTTCTTAATTATGCATGCCCTATATTCTTCAACACCCTCCCGACTACAATCTAGATATCCTTGCTACTCCTTGGACGCTGCCCTATTTGGAATGCTATAGTCTTATTCTCCTCCTCCTCTTGAGGACAATGCTACAAACATAGTGAATTCATCCTCCAACCTGGAAAACAAATCCTCAATGTCTGTCGAAGTTATTGTTTGCTTCCCTTTCTTGTCCTTATTCCTCTTTGGACGTTGGCTGATATAGTGACCAAGCTCACCACATCTGAAGCACTTGACCTTCAACATGTACTTATTCTTCTTTTATCCTTTAGAGTCTTGTCTATGGTTGGGAACCTTCTTCGATTTTCCCTTTCCTGCAAGAGTGATGTTCTCCTCTTCTTACTCTACCTTTGGTCCCTTACCACTATTGCTCGTAGTACCATCAATGAGATTGAGCCTCAGCTCCTCTTGAGTGAAGTCACTCCATAATCGTTCCCAATATGGTAGCTTATCCCATTTAGTAATTACCTGAACGAATGTTCACCATTCCTTGGTAAATCCATTGAGAGATATATGTACCAATTCATCCTTTGTTGGCCGCTTTCCAACTATTGCAAGTTCATCTCTGACACCCTGAATCTTGGTGAGATATGATGTTATGTTCTCACCCTTATTCATCTTGACTGTCCTCAAATTCTCCTTGAGTATCATCTTCCGACTCTCTGAAGGATCTTGGTTCAACTGGACTATGGCATCCCACATCTCCTTCATTGTTCCTTTTTTCACGATGTGTGGAACAATATCATCTTGTACTTCATAGAGGACCATCCTCTTAGCCTTGGTCATGCCCTTCCTATAATCATGTAATAGGATAGAATTTGGTGGTATATAAATAACTACTTTCACAAATTCCTTCAGATTGTTCTCATGCAATAGGAATAACATCCTAGCCTTCTAGATGCCAAAGTTGGAGGCTCCATCCAACCTGTCCTTATCTCTCAATACTGTTGCAACCATTTCTGGAAAACTCTATGAAACTTAATCAGTTGGAGAACTAATGAACTGCAAAATATCCTTCTCTTTCCGGAAAATTAAATCGACCTTCTCCCTGCAACTCACACTCCTCTTAGGACTATGCAGTTCTACTCTAGGTAATTCACACTTGCCTCCGAGATTCCTTCCAGAATCTCACTTTGCTTGTTGCTTCTCCTGGGAAACTCACTCTACCTTTGGAAAATATCTCGACACTGGCACACACATTGTTGATCCTGAAACATGCACTAGCTCAACTGAAATCTTGCACTATCAATTCACACTGGCTCAACTGGAAAGCTTGCACTATAAATTTACATTGTTTGTTGTGAACTTCTCTTTCTAGAAGTCACAACCTCCTTTCCTATCACCAGAATGTTGGAAACCCTCCGAGAATTTTTTTTGGAAATTCCCACTACTAAAAAGTTTGTGCACTTTCTTTACCTTTCCCTGCACTGATTTGTGACTGCAAAAACCTTATGCTAAAAATATATATGCTAAATCTTCTCTACAAATCTCTGATCTTCTCACTAGAAACCCTTTTTGGCAACCTCACTACCTACTATTGCAACTAAGATAAATCAATTTTTCCTCCAGATCACCTCCCTGGACTGGAAATTAGATTTATGCCCCTGCAAATCACACTACCTAGCTAGGCATGCACATATCGGTTTTAATGCGATTCAAATCTCCCTTTGAACTACACAACCCTCGCTCCTTTCACTCTAGAGCTTCTCTGATCTGATCTTTTTCTTTGATACCATGTGAAATTTCCACAATTGCAATAAACTCAAATTTAATCTTATATCTACTAGAGATTATTTGTCTTTTGAATTATTATTTGACAAATAACAATTAAACCACTATTGCAATCTTCAAAAATAAAAATGTTGTGAAATATAAAACTGGAACTAAGAAAATGTGCAAACACACATAAAAATATGACACTGTTATTTTTGGAAAATTTTCTCTGGAAAAACCTCGAAGGGAAAACCAGTGCAGCTGACAAGGGTTCTATTATTATTCAACAATTTAGGAGAAATTAGAAATGGTTTCCTTTCACTAGAAAACCTCCGACAAATACTGAGATCCATTGGAAAAATAATATGGAGACTAATTGTCTCCTTCTGATACTTGACTTGAACCTCTCTTGACAACTTGCACTCTCCCAGACTATTCACATTGCTTCTGGAAATGTGCATTATTGCTTTCCAAAAATTCATTTAGCCCCAGAATCTCCCTCATGCAAGTTATCCTACCCCCTGGACTTCTCTAATCCCACTCTCCCTTCCTCCAGATGATGGATCTGACCTCTGGCTCATTGAACGAGCTCCTCTGCCACTTTCATTATCAACTAGCTACTCGCACTAGCTAAATACGACTTCCTCTACAAATAATTTAAACTCCTCTACTGACTCTGCAACACCGGAAACCTCTTAAGAATTTCTCTGGAAATTATCACATATGAATACCTCACTACTAGTGTCTCCCTAGCTTCAATTGTGCCCTTGCTAAATCACTACAACTGGGTAGTCAAACAGCTCAACTCACAATTGATTCCATGTCTTCTCCAAACCCTTCAACCTGCTCTTATAATCTCTCATTGGAGTCTCAATGATCACAATCACATCTCAACCTATGGCTAAGATCATCTTGACTCCATCAGTTAACTTTTCCAAAAGTCTCTATAGAAAAATTAAACTTCCCCAATTAATTCACTTTAATTAAGCATTTTTCCTAAGTTAGACTTAGGAAATATTTATTTATGGCTAATTAATTTAATTGAAGCATCTCCACGTCTTTTGTTGCGAAACCTTTTCTAGGTTTTGGAGATCTCATGTTCTTTAGCCTCTTAGACATCATAGATACTATAACACATGTATGTTTCTCCCATAATCTAACAATATTTATTGTATCTTCACAATATCCAAAATCCTGAATGTCTGAATATCTAGATATCTAGAGCATCTCTTTTTTTTACTTCCAGTTTATCAATGGTCTCACATGTCTAGATATCTGGACATCTGAGGCATCCACTTATCTCTGAACCTTTCATACTTTATCCATTTTTCAGTTAGACCCATGGTCATGGTCCCCCTATCGACCAACGTGACTAAGGACTGGGGCTCAAATTTCAATCCATAAATTTCATCGTTATTGCAAGGTTCCCAGAGGTAGAAAAAATGCCTCTAAAAAAATTCCTTCATGAAATCGAAATTACTTTGCCTATATAACTTTAATGGAATTAAGGCATTCCTAGCTTGTAAATCAATCTCAAAACTCCTTCATCCTCAATCATTTATTATGCCATTTTTTTAAGGACTCAAATGTTAATTTTCCATTGAACCTAACACCCACTAGTTCATTAACCTTGCAGATTATCTATCTACTGAATAAATGCACTAATATGCTTGTAACACAATTAGTGGAAGTAAAATTACACAACCAATCTCAATGACAAGTGACAAAAATATATTTTGCCTAGTCAACCATTCTTCATTAATAACCCTAAACCTACTTGGGTTGTTTTATTGAGATACTGGCCCAACTAAATAAAATACAATTACAACATACCCTGGATCTGACCTTGCAAATCGGGCCCTAGATCTATCCATGATCTCCTCGGTTTATTTGGATCTCCTATGCTGCACTTTTGCACTTTCCTTGAGCACATCACACTTGAGTATCACACTTTTGACTTGAGAAATCCCTTTCTCAATGGCTAATTTCATTGTATGGTGTGTCTTTCTCCTTTCCTTAGGCTAGATTTATAACTTTACATTTAGCTAAATACTTAACCCTAATATCCAAAGTGATTGATTTCCAAGATTATATCTCACCTCACTTGAGATCAATGATTGAGATTAAAACATAATCACTAGATTAAGTACTTTAATTTTCCTAAGTTTCTTTAGCTCAATAACCAACATAATTAATTATGCATTTTTCCTAAGTTAGACTTAGGATTAATTACAATAGCAACTTACTCAATACTTGATGAAGTGTAGTAAGGACGCTTTGAGTAACTTCTACATGCTTAGACACTTAGATCAGTGCAGAAGTATCTACCATAGATACAAACATCAACACCCCCTCTTACTGAGGGAGGTACTTCTGCCACCTAGAACTAACTTCAATACTAGAATTACACATGTTACCATGGCTTCTCCCTCTGAATTATAAGCCTTCCCTACCAACTAGTTTGAAATTATCCTCAAATACCTTCTCCCCTTGGACTTTTTCCTAGAAACCTCTTGCTGTTAAACATCTTGTAAGGTCATCTCATACCAAAATACCTTGTTGATAGAGTTGGGAGGATCAACTAATCATCTCTTTCCACTTGAACCAAAATATTGACTCCCTCTAAGCTTCTCAACCTCTAGAGCTTCCCACTCTTTGTTCTTTTTCACTGTTATGTTTTTTTCCATTGCTCAAGTAGGCTATCCCTTTAGCCCATACAGGTTTCTCTCTCTAAATCCAATAGTGTGGCACTTGTTAGAGTTATATCCAATGGGTCTGATCAATTTCTATCCATCCTAAAATGCTACACATAACCCATTTTTTGTTATCATAGATACCAAGACAAACTCCACCTAAGTTCTAGCACCCATAGCACGACCTTCACCTCCAACCTGCCTCCTAATTCAAGTTGGAATATCATTGTTCAAACCCCCATCACTGCATGTTTCGTATCAACACCAAACTCCACAAGCAATTATAAGTCTTGCTCAATCAAACTGTCAAACATCTCTCATGCCCTTGTCATATGTAGTGTGGCTCCATTATTTGGTAACCGTGCATCAACTGGTAAGGTGATTCAGGAAATGTAGCAAACATGTATGAACTTATTTTTAAAGTTCTTGGAAAACTCTTCCTGAGCTTCTATTGACGTAACTATAATTGATTACTAACCTTTTCAACCCTTCTTCCTCTTTAGACACTAAAATCTAGTGTCCTCTCTTATGATAGGAAAATAACTTAACTTAACCAAATCCTTCTTCTTCTTTGTTTGTAAGGTTGACTCCTCACTTCTACTACTCAAACATTTTTATTTTCTCCTCGTTGCTCAACTGGCAAGAACAAGATTCTTATCATCACTCTTGGGTTGGCCTCCTAATAGAGATTCATCTCAAATTTCTTCTTGGATGAAATCATCCCATATTCTATCCCAATCCAAAATTTTCTCTCATGCCACAATGCTCTTAATGAAATAAGCTTGTGGATTGGTGAAGCCATTCAGGGTCATCCTTACCATTTGTCCATTTATCACTCTCTCCCCAACTACAGCTAGCTCATCATGAACTTGTGTGATCCTAGTCATGGTATATGATTTGTTCATCTTGGTGTTCCTAATATTTTCTCTCAAAACCATCTCCCTGTTGGAATTATCACTCTAGTATACCTTTGTCAAAACCCCCCATATCTCCATTGTTTTATTTTTCTTAGACATGTGAGGAATCACATGTTTCTTCACCACATCTAAGATAATTCTTCTAGTTTTCACATCCTTTTGATTATGGATGGAAAAATATGCAACATCAACATGCGAGGTGAGCTTGGTGTTAAAAAACTCCCATATTCCATCTTCCATTCTCCATGTTAGTCAAATAAACCCTCACCTTCAAAGTAATGAAGTTATAGGTTCCCTCCAACATGTCCTCCAGTGCCAAACTAGTTGTATTCGTCTCCAAATCAGAAACTCAACTAAAATGTTTTGCTTGGTCCTTTAGGCACCCAAATTTGTGGTCATACCCTTGATTAGTATGGTCTCCCTCTCTTCCTTTGTGGTATGACCTCTGCCAATATTGTTGGCTCTACTAGATGCAATCTTAGTAACATTGTTGCTATGTACAACCCTTGTATGGTTTGATCACAACACCCTCACAACCCTCGTATCACCATGTTGGCTCACACGTGTCACCTTTTGACATTCTCCATGAACCCGACACTATTCGGTGATGGTTTTCACTTGCAACAAATATCCTTTGCAACAAATCTCTACTTATCCACCTCTGCTAGCATCTTTATGACCATATTTGTTGTGGCATGTTGACCCCTTTAACATCCCTACATGATGACTACTGACCATTGAGCCATGTTTTTTTTTTCACCTCTATCATCTAACTTCCTTTGCAATAACGACACTGACTCCTAGTTCACACTTCCCTACCAGTCACCTTTGTTGCCACCCTACTACATTTTTCGTGTCCTTTCTCCTATCAGCCCAAAGTTCCTCTCTATTGATTCACTTGAGCTCCTTTGTTGACCATCGGCCACCAAAACCTTCAAATCCTTGGCTATTTTTCTTAGAGGTCACCCTAACATGTTATGTATTGCTAACTAGGCTCATAGCTAAGCAATGGTTGTTGTCTATTAGTTGTTTGTGCTTTGGTTTCCATCAAATCCTTGTATGTAGGCCTCCCTTTTGTTGGTTTGGTTAGCTCATTCACTACAGTTGATGGAGTCTGATAACCCTCATTTTCCAGTGTGGCGATTGTCAATCATGACTAGTTGGTAACTCATCCTTTTATTATTATTATTATTTTAATTTCTTTATCACTTTACTTAGCTAGTAGTTACATCATAGCCTTGTACATATTTTTTTTCTTTTAGTCATTGTACGACCGACTCTAGTTCTTATCTCACTAAAAAAAATTATGATTCATACGATCACGACCTATCCTGGCTATGGTGATCCCTCTATAAATCTATTTTCCTACATTATTAAAATATTGGTTCTCGTATCTTTAGCTTTGATACCATATTAATTTTCCATTGAGCCTAGATCTTTACAATTTATTAACCTAACAAATTACAGATCTATTAAATAAATGCACAACTAAGTTCTTAACGTGGAAGACAAATTACACAACAAATCTCAATCATAAGTGACACAAACAACATTTGCCCAATCAATAGTTCTTAATTAATAACTTAAGACCTACTTGGGCTCTCATCATGGGATGATGGACAAACTAAGGAAAATACAATTACAACATACCCTGGATTTGATCTAGTAGATCGTGCCCTAGATTTGTCCTCAATCTCCAAGTTTGTTGATCTGGATCTCCTAAGCTTCACTTTTTCACTTTCATCAGACCCAGCACACTTGAGTATCAAACTCCTCAATTAAGAAAATCCCTATCTCAATGACTAGTGTTGTTGTATGGTGAGTCTTTCTCCTCTCTTTAGCCTATCTTTTATAATTTTACATTGAGATATCATCCTTTAGAACCCTAATTTCAAAAGTTATTGATGCCCGAGATTAGATCTTGCGTCATTTGAGATCAATAATTGAGATTAAAATATCATCACTAAAGTAAATACTTTACTTTTACAAAGTTTATTTAGTTCAAAAACCAACATAATTAATTATGTGTTTTCCCTAAGTTAAATTGAGGTTAAGTTACAATAGAAACTTACTCAATTATACTTGAGCAATGGTCTTAAGGAGACTTTAGGTGACTTCTACATGCCTAGATACTCGGGATGATGCAATGTACTTTCCCAGGCCACAAACATCAACATCAAAATGAGATCACTTATTCATAGTTTCCCTTATGAGTGAAACCTCTCAATCAATCTCATTTAGATAAACATAGGGCCTCTATGCCAATATGATACCAACTAAAGAATAGCTTCAATGCCTATATTCATAAGGAGCATAGTCCTTCTAAGGCACACACACAAAAATACCTCCAATGTTTCTTAGCCCAAATTAAGGATACCTTTCAGCTCTTCCCCCTTGTAGTTGATCCAACAAACACTATTTACAATAACAAGTATTTAAGGGGCCTTAAAACCAAATTCAATTTTACATCAAATCCATAGAGTCCATCAATTCACAAGTACATCAATGAACTCTTTAACACCTTAAATTAGATTTTATATGAAGGCGAATCCTTCGGAGTCTTCATTCTAAGATTAAGGATTTTACTTTTACATATAAGTCCCCAACATTAGGGGCACTATGTTCATAAGTGACAAATTTCAAGGCTTCTCTTATTTATCTAGAGCAAATCTAGGTCCAATGGTTATGAATCACTAATTTTCTTCCACATCCAATCAGTGATCATGGCTACTTAGGAGACAAAGGGGTCAGCATCCCCTATCTTCTCAACCATAAGTTTTCTTCACAAAGTCTTGTTACAACCATGCATAAACATCACAATGTATACATTTGGAATTCAATAGGAAATCATATGAATATTGCATAGTCATCACTAGAAAAATCACCAATTCATGCCATGAACATATAGACCATAAATCAAGGTGTAAATTTGGCAAGTAAGCGCATAAAGATACACAATTCACCAACTTCATTTCTATTCCATTGAACATAATTTACATTACAGACTTGAAGTCCACAAGGCACGTATCTATTCAGGATGCATAGTTTTCTACAACTAATGAGGGGTGATCCATTTTCCATGCAACCCTAGGCTTATTTGTTTGGTATGTCGTTTGTAGTTGGCCACCATTGAGCCATAACATGAAGCCATTAGGGAAGTATTTCACTCAATCATTAAAGGTAGAGTCATGAAATCCACTCTCCTTCATCAATTCAAACTCAACAATTCTCTCAGAATACCACTAAGTCCAGATCCTACACAAAAGTTACAAGGGTTTGGATTTCATTTTGAGGTCTTTTCCACTATCAGAAGTGTCAATTTTGACCCTTTCCACCCCCTCTTACAACCTTATCACTATCCCTTTTCATCATATTCACTCGTGTTTACAAGGAAAATTATCACAACAAGCTTGTGAGGTATGTTGTCAAATCTAATAATTTCCCTTATTTTTTATGAATCACTAGAGGTAGAACTTGTTTTTTCTAATGTGGATGCCATAGCTTGTAACCCCAGTTCAGAATCAGTAACCTGTATTATTATTTGGCATATTTGCATGCATCCAAAGAAAAAAATTGCCACATGGAATTTCTCCTAAGTGGCCTAAGATGATTTGAAGTTGGTTAGATCACCCCCAAGTTAGATGAGGAAGGTGTTATCCCATGGTCAAATATCTTGTAAATCTCCCTCCCACCCCCTTAATGTGTTCCCACTATGGGAGGTGTTATTGCTCTAACTTGACCTCAAAGGTCTGGTTATGAATATGGGGTTATAAAAAGCCTCTTTTTTCCAGCTTTATCAAAACTAAAAACTAATGCTACCATTTTGTTCACGTCGTGGAGAGATTTTGAGGACATAAATTTTATCTCAATCTCACACCTATATTAAAAGTTATGCCCATTCGAAATTTCACCAATTACATTGTGCCACATCAACAAGGGACCTCCATGTGACATCCACATGTGGCTCATGTGGCCCTACCACGTCACCATGACCACTCCTGCATCACTTGTTATCACAACATGGCACCCACATTGCCATTATTAGGCCTTTGTGTCACTTTCCACCTCAACCCAAGGTAGTGGGTCCCACCAAACCTGACTCTGTTGTGTTGTGTGGAAATTATTTATTATATTTGGTTCCATGGAAATCTAGGCTATCACACATTATCCAATGTTGACACACCCCTTGACCCTCGGAACTCCAAATTACTCAGTTTTGTTGTGGAAAATTTGGCTCCTCGATCATTCAGGGCTTCATAACGGTTTGCACCGCTTGCTACCCGCTAATCCTAAATTCCCCAGATCACCCACAAACTCTAGGGGAAGTATGGTCTTGGCCCCATCTGGGAATTTCTCATATGCATTAAAATTCGCCACCATTGGATACTCCAAATTTTGGATGAAACATTTATTTGCGAAGAAATTTGGTCTTGCGCATATGATCCACCCAAGCAAGGCCCACCCAAAATATTCAGTCCTAAATTATTCTCTTCACATACAGTTTGATTGAAATGTGGCTTCTTACTAAAGTGCACAAGGCTTGACCCGTCAGATGCCCCACACCACTGAATGCATCTGAGTTAACTAGGTATTCACCCCCTCTCATATATGGATGTTATCTGCTCTTGGGATATGAAAAACGTGTTTGTCTTAGATACAAGTCTACCAAGAGACCATCTAGTCTTGGATACATTGTCTAGATTTCCCAAAACTTATAAGGGGAAGATCTCAAGGAATTTTATCAAAATTCCTTGAGGCTAAACATCTTCCCAGAACACCAAAATCCATAGATAAGATCAAAGATTTGAAAATCAACCTTTAGAGGTATTAAGGCCATGACCAAAAAGGAGTTAATGACACCAACAAGCCTAACTTACACCAGATCCTTAGCAAAGGGAGAAATGGATCCAAAGCCGATATTTCTCAGGAAAACCATAGACCATGCTTACTTTGTGAAGCTCAAGACATTATGTCAATGTACGAGTATGTGTAACCATATCATTCCCACGTTGCTCTTAAAATAAGTAGTTATAAGATTTTAATTGATCTTTATTCAACATATAGTTCATAGATTATCTCCTTATTATGTGAAGTAGTTTATTGTCCTAAACAAGGCAGTGAGCCATCAGATATATAAACGTATCAAATAATTGAAAACACTTGCAATAACGGGTTAATCGAGGGGATTCAAGAAACTAGTGATGTTCATGTAAATAACTTTGCAGTTCATGAAGATAATAACAATCACGTAGACTTAAAATTTCAACATAACCATGAAGGCATATAAAGAAAATTATTCACCATGAACATACAGTAATATCGACAACCTTCCATAGGTATTGTTGATCCGTACATTTACATATCACATATAAGGCATTTTCATCATGCATAGTTCAAATGGATACAAGTAATTATACTTGAAATAACTATCAATTGGAGAGACTTCAACTTTCCGCCCCATTGTTGACGAGCAAAGTTTTTTTTTTACTTCTCTGTCAAACCCTTGAATCTCACTGGGCATGTGAGATAGTTGGACTAGGCCCAAATGTTTTATTCCCTGAGTTTAGTGAGTTTTTTTGTATTTACAAATTTATTTACAACAAAGAAAATAAATTAACCAATCTGCACATGATTAAAGAAAAGCACAGAAATTAAATTTATACAGGTTTTGCAGCAACGAAGTGAAAGCATATACAAATTTATAATATGTAATAGCATATAAAAGTTATGAACAATTTGAAAGTGAAGCGAAACAATTTGTGGACAACAGTAAAAAAGTGTTTCATAAGACACATGACTACGCTGACACTTGAAAAATCGAGTGCAAAAATAAGTTAAATAAATTTCCGCTGCAAATTGCTCATGAAAAATAGACAAATTCAGAGAAATATGCACACAAATATAGATGGCTGGAAAATGACTGATATTTTATTAGAAATTGTGAGTACATCATTTTGTCTAGAAAGTTTCTACATAAACTATTGGCCATAAGTCAATTCGAAATGTTTATGATGTGATGGAATCATACACAAACATTTAGAGTGTAAAAATGATATGAAACAACAATAAGGAATCTTTTGAGAAATTTGATAGTATTAAATCAACAAGTTTTCTCTGCAAAATTAGGAGCTATTAGCACCAACATTACATGTTATACCTTATATCAACATAATAAAAATGCAAGAAATAAAGATCACCTGAAAATTCTTAGAAGAATGAGATGAATTTTCCTTCCACCTTGTCTCTCCTTTGAATGAGTCTGTCACCATCAAACAGTTCAGCTTCTTGAACTCATTGAATAACAAATTAGAGGAAAACAATAACAACTTCATAATTTTCTCACAGATCATTTCCTCTTTCCTTCATAGGCTCCTTTCCCTTTTCTATATGTTTGAAACAGTTAAGGAGCTTAATTGTTTAAGAGATTATTTGTTCTTTTATTTAATATATTTTGTTATCATTCAGGAAAGGAGAGTTCTAAAGTAAATGTTAAAATTTAATTCAACTTTTAAATAATTTTGTACAAATTCCTTGTAGATTCAAACTGCTTATGTAATTTTCTAAAACAAAAGACTTGAATCTACTCTACTCCTTAGTGGAAACAATTAATTGACCGAGAAATCACAAAGCATACAAAAGAAATAATTCAATCAATACATTACACAATGATTTCCTGGGGAAAGACACAACTAAAAACCCCTGCTATTTGTTTATTTCATTAGTCAGAAAATATGAGAAGATTACAATGCTTTGCTCAAGCCCGAGCAACCTCTGCATTATCTCTATCTATCTAATAGCTTCCCAAACAAGCCTAGGCCAATACTTAACCAAATTTTGGCTTGCCTAAGCCCTTATTTCCTTGTGTTGTTTCCTTGGGAATCAACCCCCTATTAATTAGGGAAATTCCTCAATATGAATGTGCAGTCCTCATAGGCCTTCCTCTAACTGCATGCACCACTTGTACAATTCAGATGATTATACAATTGATAGTACACTACTGTTGAACTCCAATCTCAAATGGGTAACTCTTAGATTTGAAATGCATGACTTATTTATGAGTGAATAGTCTTTTAACTGGTTGAACACATGAAGCAACACCCCACTGTCTGGCCTTCTACTAGTTCCTCCTTCAGTTGGAACCAGTTTAATTGAATATAACTCAGTTAAACTAAATTAATTAATTACAATTAAAAATAAACTCAACCAAGGCTCCTATAAGTAGGATACATTCTACATGACTCAAGTTCGACACTCAACTCAAATTAACTGAGCTAACTAAGTCAAATTAACATAGTTAACTCGTACAAGTTGTCTTGTGATGTAGAATTACAATTTTATTCCTAATTTAATTCAAGGAAAAAATTGAATCAGGATTTTATTGTTGCATTTTCAACACTCCCTCTCAACAAGAAATGGATTATTAGATACCCCAATCCTTCCTCTATGGAAATCGAATTTCCCTCTTGACGGTGCCTTAGTCAAGATGTCCATTTTGTTCCTCTATAGGAGTGTACTCCAACAACATGTTTCTCCTCTAGACACAATCTCGTAGATGGTGATACCGATGTCAATATGCTTGTATCGATCATGGAAAATTAGATTCTTAGAGAGTTTGATACAAATTTTATTGTCACAGTAAATCGCTGTAGGATCCATTTGCTGACCAAATATCCCAACAAGGATCTTCCTCATCCAAATAGCCCCAAAATTTCTTGACTAGTAGCCTTGTACTCCGCTTCTGTCGAACTAAGTGCAATTGATCTCTACTTCCTTTTGTACCAAGAAATGGTTGCTAACCCAATACTAAATATTTCCCCTAGTGTGCTCTTCCTATCATATGGAATCCCTACTCAATCTTCATCTGTGAAGCCTTTCCACTTCACTCCCTCTGTCTGTTTGTACCAAAGACCAAACTGAGTGGTGTCTATGAGGTATCTCAACACATGTTTAACTACCTTCCAATAGAGTTTGGTTGGATTAACCATTGCTTGACTAAGATTATTAACTACAAAACATATGTTTAATTGTCTGTTCACCAAATCCATAAGTGAACCCACAAGATTCCTATAAATAGTAGCCTCCACTACTTCACCTAAAGTAGCATATTCCTTCCTCCAATTCCTTGCTAGAGGAGTCTCCATGGGTTTACTACTCTCCATGTGGAACTTATTCAGTATCTTGTTGGCATACTTTCCTTGAGAGACAAACAGTTCCTCATCTCCTTACCATACTTCCATACCAAGGAAATAATGCATGAACCCCATGTCCTTCATCTCAAATTCTTTTGCAAGATCCTCTTTGAAAGATTTTACCAGCTTCTCATCACCCATTAGAATTAAATCATCGACATATAATACTATAATCAATAATTTACCTTCAACCACAATATGGTAAAGGTTTGCATCTGCTTCACTTTTAGTGAAGCCCAACCTGGTGAAATAGTTGTCAATCCTGGTGTACCAAGCATGGGGTGCTTGTTTCAATCCATACAACGCTCGCTCGAGTCAGCACACATGTGACTCTTTGTTCAAGGTCTCAAATCCTTCCGGCTTCTTAATATACACCTCTTCCTCAATCACTTCGTTGAGGAATGATGTTTGCACATCCATATGATGTATCTTCAATCCCATCTACGGTGAAAGTGCTAGCATAGATCTGATTGAAGAGTACCTTGCTACAGGAGAAACGGTATCCTTGTAATCTATTCCCTCCACCTGAGAGAACCCTCTAGCCACAAATCAAGCCTTGTGTTTCTCAAAACTCCCATATGCTACTTGCTTTACATTGTAAATCCATCTAGAACTCACGACTAACTTTTTTGTTGGTCTTGTGACCACTTCCCAAACACTTTTTCTGATAATGGAGTCATACTCCTCTACCATGGCATTAACCCATACTGGTTGTTGCACTGCTTCCTCGAATGAGGATGGATCAATCTATACACTCTCGCTCATCAGATCCATGTAGCCATTGTACTGATATGTTGACTTCCACTGCCTGTGATATGTTGTGGGTGCTCCTGCATTCTCTCTAGCATCATGCATCAATTTGTCAACTTCTTGGGCGCACTTCCTTCCATCTCTTGAAGGCATTGCATGAGTGGGTGCTTCCACTCTTTGGTCCTCTGCATGTGGTTGCTCCACATCATCTTGAAGTTCTTCCTTTGGAGCTAAAAACTCCTCATCTACATGCAATTGAAGCTCACTATCAAAGTAACATCTCATGGCCTTCTCTTCATCGAACTTCACATCTCTATGAACCACTATAATCCTGTGAAATGAAGGTAAATGTGATAGTTGTGAGGTGTATCATTGTACCCCACAAATATTCCCAACTTAGTTGTCGATTCTAGATTTTTCATTGCATCCTTGATAACATGACAGTAAACTGATGAACCAAAGATCCTGAAGTGTGCCACATCTGGTTTCTTACCTAAAAAATATTCTTTTGGTGTACTCATCCCGAAAATCCAATGAGGACTTCTTTTCTGCACATATATAGTTGTGTTACATGCTTTAACCCACAAGCACAATAGTAGGCCCTGATCATGTAACATCATTCATGCAACTCCCACAATACTTATGTTCTTCTTTCTAGCCTCTCCATTCTATTGTGGGTTATAGGGTGCTATTAACTCTCGTTGAATGCTTTTTGATGCACAAAATTTCTTGAATTCATTTGACACATATTCTCCACCGTTATCGCTCCTGAGAGCCTTCTCTTTCCTGCTAGTGTCTTTCTCAACAAGTGCTTTAAATTCACAAAATTTAGAGAACGTTTGATCTTTCTTCTACATGAAGAAAATCCAGTACTTACGTGAGAGTTCATTTACAAATATTAAATAATACATTTACTTGGTCGTGGAGGCTATCGATAACAATCCACGCATACTTGAGTGAAATCTTTCAAGGATCGCTTCTACTCAACTATCCTTATCATGAAAGGTGGCTTTGGTGTACTTCTCTAATGTACAACCTTTGCATGTATCCCTTTGCTCTAGTGCACCCTTGGGAAGATGGCCCAATCTTCTATGCCATAATTCACTGATGTCTCGGCTCTGCACCTTCTCAGATTTTGTGCTCAATGTTGCACAATATTCTACATCCAATTTGTATAGGTTCTTCACCTGAACCTCGATTCGATTCACTTGTCTTGAGGCTATGTGACGAAGGAAAGCCTTTCCTTTTCTAAATATCACATCATAGCCACGACCCTCCAACATAGCAACTGAAACTAAATTCTTCTTCAGACCCGAAACATGCATGGCATCTTTTAATGTGAGAGGAGAACCAAACTTTGTCTGAAAAGTAACAGTATCGATATCGGTTGCGTTATACCTTCCATCATCTCCCATCTCGATGTGCATCTAGAGGTCCTTCTCCTCCAAGTCACTGAAAAATTCTTTATTTTTGGTCATATGGAATGAGGATCCACTATCTAAATACCACACACTACCCATCACCAGTGTCACCATGCAAGCAATGATGGTGAAATCCAACTTGAATTGTGAAGCAAGAGCTTCACCTATCGCTTCTCCTGAGGGATTCTTGCTGGCCTTCTTGTGCAGACACTTTGTGGCATAGTTTCCTAGCTCATGACAGTGAAAACATTTAATCTTCAACAAGTCCTTCTTCTTTCCGCCCCATCTAGAATCTCCTTTGGATTGGAATTTCTTTCATTTCCCTTTCTTCACCTTTCCAACTAAGGCACAGTTCTCCTCATCATCATGCTTGGATGAGATTCCATATCTTGTGCTCTGTCTTATCTCTTCTTGCACCAAGTCGCACCACAAATTCTCCCACTTTGGTAGATGCTCCCTCCTATTTACCGAATATTGGTAGTTGTGCCAGTTCTTGGGAAGACCTAGAAGTGCTAGGTTGACCAGATCATCTTCAACAATTGTAATATCAACACTCCCAAGATCATACCAACATTGGGTGAACCTGATCAAGTATTGTGGTATTGTGTTTCCCTTCTCCATTGTCCCGCAGTGCCAGCTTCCTATGGTCATTGTTGTTCTAAAAAAAGTCGATCAAGGCTTGCCACATTGCATATGGTTTATCCTTCCCGTGGAGGTTCGATACAATATGATCTCAAACTCCTTCTAGTATGATTCTTCTCACCTTTGCAACACATTTCCTCCACTCTGTCATATCTTGAGCTTCTATTGTTGGAGGCTTAGGAATATCATTGTCTATGAATTCCTATAATCCGTTGTCTTCCAACAATGCCACCATCATGTCCTTCCAAAAAATATAGTATAAACTACCCTCAAGGGAATATTCGAGTCTCAATCCATAGAACAACATCCTACTGGCCATTGAAGAATGATACTGCAAATTCAATTTCACCTACAAAAGACAAACTCATATTCTCCTCTTTTACAGTGATTTCCACTCTGATATCATGTAGAAATTCCTTGTAGATTCAAACTACTTATGTAATTTTGTAAAACAAAAGACTTGAATCTACTCTACTCATCAATGAAAATAATTAATTGATTGAGAAATCACGAAGCATACAAGAGAAAGAATTCAATAAACACATTACACAATGATTTCCCAAGAAAATCCACAGCTAAAAACCCCTGCTCTGTACATTGCATTAGTCAGAAAATATGACAAGATTACAATGCTTTTCTCAAGCCCGAGAAACCTCTGCATTATCTATATCTATCTCACATCTTCCTAGACAAGGCTAGGCCAATACTTAACCAAATTTTGGCTTGCCCAAGTTCATATTTCCTTAACTGCATGCACTACCTATGCAATTCGGATGATTATACAACTGATAGTACACTACCCTTGAAATCCAATCTCAACTGGGTAACTCTTAGATTTGACATGCATGAGTTATTTATGAGTGAATAATTAGTTAACTAGTTGAACACATGAACCAAGGCCCCATTGTTTGACCTCCTACTAGTTCCTCCATCAGTTGGAACTAATTTAACTGACTTTAACTCAGTTAAATTGAATTAATTAATTACAACTCAAGATAAACTCATTCATGGCTCCTACAAAATAGGAGACACTCTACATGACTCAAGTTAGACCCTCAACTCAAAGTAATTGATCCAACTAAGTCAAACTAACTTAGTTAACTCGTACAAGTTGTCTTGTGATGTGGAATTACAATTTTGTTCCTAATTTAATTCAAGGACAAAATTAAGTCAGGATTTTATTATTGCAATTTCAAAAATTTTGGTAGGTGGGGCCCCCTTGTATACTTTATAAAATTAATCATCCATTTATGCCTCTAGACATAACATATGCTCATAATAAAATAATAACAATCAGAAATACACAATTTGGAATATACTCCTTTTTCATCCACATACATGTCATCAATAAAAAGTACATATGATACTAAAGTATCCATATCATACAACCCATGCCTCGTAAAGTAGCTATATATATTATATATTATATATATATATATATATATATATATATATATATATATATATATATTATATATATATATATAGATTATATGTAAAACAATCCTTGTGTCTCCCATCATATAAACCATGAAAGAAAATGCATGCACCATGAAAAACATCCCTCATATATAATGGTGCCATGAAAATCCCTTGTAACTCCATATAAATGTGCATGTGAATGACCATAACATTCAACATATAAATATAACAACTCAACCATAATATATCAGCACTAACATGGAATCCATCATAAATGTATAAAAAAAATGTATTGTTGTCATCAAACCTATCGTGCTGGAACCATACTGAAAAATAGTGTTCAAAGTGTGTTAAAATTCAAAACCTAAGTGTTGAGAGTGCATCATATACATATACTAAAAATAAAACTGAAAGTTGTCACCATGACACATATGCTAAAATAAAACTGAAATTTGTCACCATGACACATATGCTAAAATAAAATTGTATGCAGTGTTAAACCATAAATCAAACATGCAGACTATGAGAGCTTTGGGTCCTTGTGAATTTCCTTGCCTTTGTTATCCTCCTTCTTACCCCAAGAATGTATTCAAAATAACATGTCCTATACTAATATTCCCCTTTTCTCACTCTTTCCTGTAGTGGATATGCAAGAATGGGAGCATATGGCTCCAAATGAAGAGCGCACAAGGGCTAATGGAGGGGGTGAAGTTTAGAAACAACAAACTCCATAGATAGTTGCAAGGGTTGATTTGGATGCAAGTTCCTAGCCTGCGAGGCTGCAGAGGGCACATGAGGCAAATGCGGCTAAGGATGATCAGAAATGGAGGACCACCTCACATATCCTTATGGTTTCCAAATAGGATTGTCATCTCATCCATCAAAGGTAGGTAGTTGCTGAGGAGGCAAGGGTTGTTGCGAAGGCAACTCTACAATGCCAAGGTGTGGAAGAGGCATGTTATGTGACAGTTGCATGGATGGTTGGGGTTATAGGTCTCCCAAAGATAAATTCCTTATTTGAGTAAGTTGATGAAATTCCTCAGAATCAACATCCAAGCAAATGGAGAATCGAATCCTTGTTTCTTTCTTGTCTCCATGCAACACTTCCACATCCCCCTTAGCCCCTTTTATTATTATAAGATCTCCGACTATGATATATATATATATATATATATAGATATAGATATAGATATATTTATATATATAGAGTGTGTGTGTGGAATGCATGATAATATTTCACATGGGGAAAAGAAAACAATTTTGTTGTAAGGAAAGGGGGGCTCAATACATGCATGACACTGCGACACCAAGCAATGGAACCCAACATAAATTTAAATGGCATTGTATGAGTATATAATAGGAATTTTCGAGTCTGTATGGAAATATAATGCTCAAAAAATTATTTGCATGCAAGAATTGTTCATTAACATGCACTCTATATTGTAAGTTGGGCCAGATATTTGAAAATAATAAAATAGTTATCACAGATAGTTCTCACAAAGATTAAATTATCATGCATGTGTTGTAGACAGTGTCAATTAGAAACAATAAGTGTGATTGTTCACAAATCAATTGGTGTGAAGGGATAATATTGCTTGCCCAAAACAACAAAGCTTTATAATACTTGTTGCGAGAATTTTTAAGAGTATAAAATAGTGACAATGAGAAGTGGTTTCACATAGAGATTAAAATTTTCAAGCAAGAGTGCTTAAAAAGTAAGTTACATGTTTGATAACAAGAACTGAGACTTCATGAATTCCTCTTTTGAGACTATAGGTCTATATTTCTTCCTTGTTTGAGGTGATTAGAGTGAGTTGACTACATAAGCAATGGAAGGATGGTCATTTGAATATATAGAGTGAGAATGAATGTGGTTGTATGAGTTGGATGTTAACCATTGGGTCTTGTAAACACACATAATGTTAACCAACTCAAGTGATACACTGAGTAAAACAACATGATGTGTGTTTACAAGACCCAATGTTAAATGAACTTCTCCACCTTACAACTTGTAATGATAGTCAAAACACAATTGGCACTCATTAAATTGGGATACTTGGTTAATATAAAGGAGGAAAATGTGATACATGAGATGTATGTGAGGATTCTACAGGAGAAAGGTTATTTTCATTCTAGAGTACACATAACCATTCTAACAACAATGGTCATTTATGTGAGAGAGTTGAGCAAACTGATAGTCGTCATTAAGACTTTACCCATGGAATTTTCTTCTTGTAACAACTTCTCTGTTATGCGAGTGGCCATGAATAATTGAGTGTGGGATGTATTGAGATAATTTCTTTGTGTTTGTAGAACATAAGAGTAAGGAGTGAGTGCGTAATCACCTCACCCCATATTTACCCAAATTCACATGCTCATCGGGATAAACATGAGATTAGAGTTACTATGCCAGACCTGATTTCCAAGATGCACTTATTGAAAATGGGGTCCACATATCCAAAATTAACTTCAAACACCCAATGACACATGATCATACTATTATCAGCCTAACTTGACCCAAAATTATTTCTTTTCAGTTTTTTTTCCTTAAATTTAACACAATTTTCTATTTTTGGTAGTTTTTCGAGTTCTGAACTTTTGAGGTTGTTTTGAGGTCCTAAACAACATTTTTAGGGAAAATGGAGAGACTATAAAAGTTCCAAAATCTATTTCGTACATTTTCTACTCAACCTCCTCATTGATATCTTTGAAACGAGGTATTATGATAGTCAAACAGAGATTGTATGCCAATGTTACAACCCTAGGAAGTTGGAGATCCAAATTACTTGTTTATACAAACACTTTGTGTACATAGTACCTGTACGTTATAAATACATATATGTTCACTAATTCAATAAGATCATTAGAGAATCATCAAGAAGGATCTATTCCCTCTCCACATAGCTGCAACAACACTTATTAGTCCACACATTCATCAACCAATCAATAACTAAAGAATTCATGACAATAGCCACATATGGTACACATCATATAACCAGAAAATAACCAACATAGGAACCATGAAATCTCAGCCATAATATCACCAATATAATTACTACAAGTATACATGAATCATAGTAGAAGAATAGTTGTTATTAATATATGAAAATACCAACCAAGACATGGACTTTCACGTACCACCCAACCATAGATTGGGCTAAACCAAATCTATCTTTCAGCCAATCTCCCTCACACCAGATTCCAAGTATGAATGTGGGATCTCATGCAATAAACCAAGACAAAATCAACTAGGGATTCCATATGAAAAACCACCACAACCCTCAACCACAATGATTCCACCTCTATGGTCGAACATCACTAACATCAATCAGATCGATCTCTACCCAAGTTGTCCAAGGCTCCAAGAACTAGTAACTCAACCCACAACCTTCCAGGGCTACAAAGTGTTTGTCCAACCCTGCTCCAAGGATTAGTAACTCAAACCACCGAGGGATCCAGAGTGTTTGTCCCAACCTAGGCTCCAACACTAGTAACTTAACCCAAGTTGTTCCAAGTCTTCCAAAGTATTTGTTCCAACCTGCAACCATAAGGAACATGAGGACCAATCGGAAAAACAATCAATTGGAAAACCCACAACACCATGACTATCTAGGAAATGGAAATGCAAGGCTAACCACTGTCAATCCAAGCAAATATTCATGCCAATTGTTGTAACATGCATTTTTGTTGTTTATAGTATTCATTTTTTATTCAAGAACTTGAAAATATTTCCAAAAATAGATAAAAGAAAGAGGAAAAAGTGATAATGGTATATCGGAAATCGCTAAAGGAACAAGTAAGAATAAAAGAATCGGCCCCGGTATAGTCAAGGATCAAATCAAATCATAATATAAATGGTTATATTTAGCCATAACAAGATATATATATATATATTATATATATATATATTATATAATATATATATATATATATTATATATATATATATGTTAGCGATGTGATTAAATCGAAATCTCAAATCACAGTGGGCAGTTATAACATAGCACCTCAGCTTTGGCCAGTTGCGATTCATGATAGTCGGACCCAAAACACATATATATTATGTTTTAAAGCCCCAGAACCACAAGATATGGAAGAAATGGCGCAAATTCAAAGTGAGTGTACAGATGAAGGATGAATGCACAGGAACCATTGGATCTTGGAGATCAATGGATAAGGTCGAAGGAAATAAATGATCCAAATTAAATCATGTAGATTGGAATCAAGGAATGAATGGCAGAGATTAACCAGAAGTGCTGGTGGAAGAGAAATCCGAAGGTGCATCGCCGTCATCGATGGTCGAAGATCTACGGTCATCGAGCACGAACAAGTCTGGGCATTAACCAAGACGAAGGGTAAATTTAAAACTATAAGCGAGATTTCGGGCGGATGCAAAGTGGTAAACGATATTTAGAGGAAAGCACCCGATTCCATTCAGTGGTTGACACGTAGCACTAAAGGAGAGAGAAAAACCGCTCATTTCGGGTTGGTAACTCTCATGCAAATAGCTCACCCGAAATTGATATCAATCGTTGATCCTGGGGTTGAAATCTACGGTGGAGAATGGCCGGACCCAAAAATATATGCATTATGTTTTAAACTCTCGGCACGTCCTCCTTATCGCGTATTGTAAAGGTTTACATTGATATAACATTTGAAAGGGCCAATTGCGATTTGCGATGGGAAGTCAATGGAGCATTGAACGGGTGGATCCAGCGGATTTATGGAGCAAGATTAATTCTTTTTGAGTTCCGTATTAATCAAAGGTTCGTGTTGATTTCGCTATGTAAAGAGGAAAATCAGTGTTAGAGCCGAATCTAAAAAGGAAGACAATCGGGTATGTTTTCTTTGTATTTTGGCCAATCAAAATGCTTGATACATATGTAAGCCTAGGTTTACACACGTCAAACACATTTCATTATGGCTAAAACGAATTAAACATCATTAAGGCATATATAGAGGAACTCGACAGCGGATTAACAGAGCAAGCCAGAAGTTATTGTCCTCTTCTAAATTCAGTTATTTTCCTATTATTTCATGTTCTTTGAGGTTTCTTTTACCCACTGTAAAATTTTGTAATCGTTTTACTTTAGATAGTTAGAGAAGCAGTTAAATACTTTGACAGTTTCATAAATCAACAATTGTTCCACAATGTATAAAAAGATGAAAATTTACAAAGAAGGGGTTCGAATTTTGAAGGACCTGGAGACTAAGCCACTATATTCCTAATATAGATGTTGATTAATGAAAGAATAAGAAGTTTCCATGAATTGTTGGGTATAATTTTGTAACTTATCTGTCATGTGTCATCTTATGTTTTCTTCTTTCAAGTATAGTAATGAAGTTTCACGTCTTTATTTTCTTATGTAGATAAAGTTAAAATCCCTTAAAAGAGCGCTCCTATACTTGAAGTTTTCATCTTCCTTTCTAAGTTATAGATAATAGTTTTTGTGTAAGGCAGCATATTATCTTTAACTTCTCCAAGGGTCACAAACAATAGTTTTTGTGTCAAGCAACATATTGTCTCTGATTCAGTTCTCATTTTCATAATTCTTCTAGGTGATGGATAGTAGGTTCTGTGCTAAGCAACATATTATCGTAAACTTCTCCTTCAATCTTTCTTCATTCATCATTGATATCTAGCAACAAATGGCATTCTGAGATTTTCTGGTCACATATGTATTAAGGGTTAAAGACCAAGTTTTCCAGGTCCTTCATTTAAGAATACAACAAACAATAAAGTGACAAATAAGTGACAACAAACAATAATCATTAATGTCTTAATCACAATTTCGCCACAGCCAGGAAATTGGTTTCTTAAGGTACAACATTAATTGGCTTCATTGCCGGGGAGAGAAGACAATAACACTTTTCCCTGGGTTTTCAATTATTTCCTCTAGTTGTTCAGTGAGGATGAAATGCTTGGCTGTTTTGAATCAAAGCAAGAACTCTGGCTTCAAGAAGACCCCATACAAGATCATAAACTTCACAACAGAAGGTTCAAGCCCTTTCAGATCCTGAAAGGCTAGTTTCTAGGAGGGTTGGAAAGTTTAAGATCCCAGCTACACCAATTCCTACATTGTCTGCATCAAGCAACAACTTATCCGAACATTCATCTGATAAAGAGTCATCTTTTTCATAATCTATATTTCAGGAACCTAAATGTCAAGAGCAATCTTTAGAGTCTGTTACTTTTCATTTACCTGCTATAATTATTCAACTTGAACCAATAGCCACATTACCACCTATACACACTCCACTTACTTCTCAGTCAAGTTCCACATCTGTTGGTAATCAAGGTTCAATAAACATGGCAGAACCTGCATTCTTGATGAATAGGTATGCACCCTTTCAACTGCCACAATCGTTTAATCAAATGCCACAGGATTACCTCACAACTCTTCCTTGTTTTACAGGGGAAGATGAACAAGTAGCAGAGAATCATGTATTAGTATTTTGCAATTTTGCAGACAACCTAAACGTTGAAAATTTAGATGTTATTCTAAGACTTTTTGTTCAGTCCTTGGATGGAGAAGCAAGGAAATGGTTTAAAGGGCTTCCCAATAGTTCTATTCCTTCTTGGGAAGAGATGGAATGTTTATTCATTCAGAAATGGGGAGAAAAAAGAGATCATGGGTATTCATAACAAAGTTTAATGCCATAAAGAAAAAAGTCTGATGAAACTGTGTTCAAATTTGTCAAAAGGTTTAACAAATTGTACAATAGTCTTCTAGTGGAGATTAAGCCTCCTCCTGCTGGTGAAAAAATAACTTTTGCAAGGGCTTTTGAATCAAATTTTGGATTTACTTTAAGGAAAAGAAGATCTATAACCCTTGATCAGATCCAAACAGATGCATTAGAGGTAGAAACAAATCTGGTGGCTACAGGAAAAGCACCAGAAACACAACCTATCCAAGACAAGGGAAAGGCAAAGATAGAATACTCTCAAAGTCAAGCATTGGAGGATATGTGTAATGTAATTAAAACTTTGTCAGATAAGTTAAATAAGGTAGAGTTAGAAAATAAAAATTCTCAGAAACAGACACAGTATAATAAGAGCTTTAATCCCCAATACAAAAGACAACCTTTGCAAATTTTGCAGAGAGGAAGAAAAGATCAAGATCAGATTCAAGCACCATTATATATAGAGGCAAATCCTATTGAAAAGCAAGAGCATCTTGAAGATCAAATTTCTACATTATATGCAGTAGATGAAGATGAACTTGGTATCGAAGGAGAAGACTATGAATATGATGAAACATATGCCATTCATGATGAAAATAAAATTGATTAATATTGGAGGTAATTCTCTGATTTTATGCAAGCTGAACTACATAAGAAATATGACTTGGATTGAGGAAGAGATCAAGAAATCAAGAAAATGAAAGTGACCAACAGGTTTCAACTTCCTCACCAAAGGTGAATCCACAAGAATCTCAGTCTACAAAACAAGTGAATAAAGGAAAGCAGCAACAAAATGTAAATGGCAAGACACAGATACTTCAAGGTGAGCCTTCTCAAGATCAAACTGGAAAAATTCCTTTGGAGAAACTTGTTTCAATTCCTCAAGTAATCCGAGTCACGAAAAAAGGTGAAGAGGAGAACGAAAGGACTGCTAAACAGGGTCACTTGTTTAGTCTTACTAAGGAGTTGGAAAAGGTAAGAATTCAGGTTCCTCTTACAAATTTGACAAAAATACCTATTTATCAAAAGGAGATGCTGAGTTTGTTAATTTGAAAGAAAATGAGATTATAAATGACACTGTAAATCTGTAGGATTGATTCAGGAGCTTCACACAACCTTATGCCTTTGTCAATAATGAAGCAACTAAATCTACAAGTTACCAAACCCTATAGGGACTTGTATTCTTTTGATTCGAATAAAGTGAAGTGTCTTGGGGTCATTAAGGATCTAGTAGTGTCACTAGCTCAAATTCCAGCTAGAAGCTTGGTCATGGATGTAGTAGTAACATATATCCTTGCTAGATTTGGAATGCTTCTATCTAGGTCTTGGGGGGCTAAATTGGGTGGTGTTTTGAAACTAGATTTTACATATGCTGTTACCAAACACTATAGGGACTTGTATTCTTTTGATTCGAATAAAGTGAAGTGTCTTGGGGTCATTAAGGATCTGGCAGTGTCACTAGCTCAAATTCCAGCTAGAAGCTTGGTCATGGATGTAGTAGTAACATATATCCTTGCTAGATTTGGAATGCTTCTATCTAGGTCTTGGGGGGCTAAATTGGGTGGTGTTTTGAAACTAGATTTTACATATGCTATTATACTGACTTTTGGTGGGGAAGAGTTGAGATTGTATAGAGAAACTAGATTTGTAAAAACAATTATAGAAAATGGAGCAAATAATTCACCTGTATATAGCCAGGAGAAGGATGAATTTTCTTGTTTCATGCTACATGATGATGCAGAGCTGGCCGAAGATAATTAGAAGCAACTTGCTTCAACCAATGTAATTACAGAGCTACAAACTGGAGGAGTGTGGAAATTCTTCTTTGATGGAGCTTATTCCAAGGAAGGAATAGATGTTGGTTTTCTTC
This sequence comes from Pinus taeda, assembly GCA_000404065.3. Lineage (NCBI taxonomy): Eukaryota > Viridiplantae > Streptophyta > Pinopsida > Pinales > Pinaceae > Pinus > Pinus taeda. The sequence continues at coordinate 207,241 of APFE030945012.1, read as the reverse complement.
TAGTTGCGCCTGGAGGTAATATGTTCCCTTGTTCCTTTAAATTAGAGTTCGAGGCAACAAACAATGTGGCTAAATATGAGTCATTGATTATTGCTCTACAAACAACTAAATAGATGGGAGTTAAGTCAATTTCTGCTTTTGGAGATTCAGAGCTGATTATTAAGCAAATAAAAGATCATTTCCAAAAAAAGAACCCTAGGCTTAGGGCATATAGAAATGAGGTATGGGATTTGATTGAGAACTTTTTTGAAGCTTTTAACATTCAATGTATTCCAAGAAATGAGAATAGATTAGCAGATTCATTGGCTGTGGATGCTAGTACTTTCAAGCCTCCTATTAATCCAAGACTAAGATATGAGATAGGGATGAGACACAGACCCTCTGTTCCTGATAATGTTAAAAATTGGCAAGCTTTTGAAGATGATCAATAGATTAAAGAATTTTTTACTACAGTTGAGGAGTTTTAGGGGACATAAATTAATCAGGATAAATAAGAAACAACAAAAGTTGCAGAAATCAGTGGTTTAAAAGATTCAATAGCTAATTAGAAGATTTTTCAATTGAAGGATAACATTTTTCCAAAGGGAATTGTTCCCCTTAAAAGGCTTTCTAACCCCAATAATGTGGCTGTTGACTCAAGGAAGGTTTCACAGGACGAAAATAATCAAGATCACAACTTTGGAACTCAAGAGAAACTCAAAATGAATTGTTTTTTCAAGATTCACTGGTGGAATGGTTCTAGATTAATCACTCAAATGCTAACCTGGTACCATTGGAAGATTGACTTCACCTAATGGAGATCAATCATGTACATATGTAGGAACTTGTACATAAATAAGCTTAGGTGTTGAGCATTTGGTTTCCAGTTGCAGTTCTTCAATTTAATCTTAGTTGATGAATAAGGGTGACTTTCCAACTGGTTTGCAGAGGTTTCAGACTTCAGGAATGTTAAATTTCAGTTTGTCAAATTTCAGAGTTTTCACAGTTTTGGACTCCATGCCCAACTAAGGCTACTGATCTACGATTCTCAATATTTTTCTATCAAAGCACAAGCATCCTATCACTACAGATATTGGCGTGGGTTCACTGTACAAATTTTTACACTGTCAAGTTTGGCGAAGCAATGTATGACTCCATGCCTAAGGAGAAGGCATTGATCTACGGTTCTTAGTGCTACTGTGGCAAAAGCACTATCCCTAGGTGGAGCCAGAAGTTGCAACATGCATTTTTTTGTTTGTAGTATTCATTTTTAATTCAAGAACTTGAAAATATTTCAAAAATAGATAAAAGCAAGAGGAAGAAGTGGTAATGGTATATCATAAATCGCTAAAGGAACAAGTAAGAATAAAAGAATCGGCCCCGGTATAGCCAAGGATCAAATCAAATCATAATATAAATGGTTATATGTAGCTATAACCAATATATATATATATTATATATATATATATATATATATATATATATATATATATATATATGTATATATATATATATATATATATATATCTATATATATATGTATCTATATTATATAGTATCTATATATATATATATATAGATACATATTATATATATGTATCTATATATATATATATAATAGATACATATATATATATAGATACATATATATATAGATATATATATTATATATATATATATATATGCGATGCGATTAAATCGCAACCGCAAATCATAGTGGGCAATTATAACATAGCACCTCAGGTTTGGCCGATTGCAATTCATGATAGTCAGACCCGAAACACATATATATTACGTTTTAAAGCCCCAGAACCACAAAATATGGAAGAAATGGCACAAAGTCAAAGTGAGTGGACAGATGAAGGATGAACGCATAGGAACCATTGGATCTTAGAGATCAATAGATAAGGTCGAAGAAAATGAACGATCCAGATTAAATCATGTAGATTGGAATCAAGGAATGAACAACGAAGATTAACCAGAAGCACTAGTGGAAGAGAAATTCGAAGGTGCATCACCGCCGTCGATGGTCGAAGATCTACGGTCATCGGGTGCGAACAAGTCTGGGCGTTAACCAAGACGAAGGGCAGATTTAAAACTATAAGCGGGATTTTGGGTGGATGAAAAGTGGTAAATGGTATTTAGAGGAAAGCACATGATTCCATTCAATGGTTGACACGTAGCATAAAAGGAGAGAGAAAAACCGCTCATTTCGGGCGAGTAACTCTCGTGCAAATAGCCCACCTGAAATTGATATCAACCGTCAGATCCTGGGGTTGAAATATATGGTGGAGAATGGCTGGACCCGAAAATATATGAATTATGTTTTAAACTCTCGGCGCGTCTGCCTTATCACGTATTGTAAAGGTTTACATTGATATAACATTTGAAAGGGACGATTGCGATTTGCGATGCAAGGTCAATGGAGTGCTGAATGGGTGGATCCGACGGATTTATGGAGAAAGATTAATTCCTTTTGAGTTCCGTATTAATCAAAGGTTCGCGTTGATTTCGCTGTGTAAAGAGGAAAATCAGTGTTAGAGCCGAATCTGAAGAGGAAGACAATCCGATATGTTTTCTTTGTATTTTGGCCAATCAAAACTCCCGATACATATGTAAGCCCAGGGTTACACAAGGCAAACACATTTCATTACAGTTAAAATGAATTAAACATCATTAAGGCATATATAGTGGAACTCGGCAGCGGATTAACAGAGCAAGCCAACAGTTACCGTCCTCTTCTAAATTCAGTTATTTTCCTATTATTTCATGTTCTTTGAGGTTTCTTTTACCCTCTGTAAAATTTTGTAATAGTTTTACTTCAGATAGTTAGAGAAGCAGTTAAATAATTTGACAATTTCAGAAATCAACAGTTGTTCCACAATGTATGAAAGGATGAAAATTTACAAAGAAGGGGTTCAAATTTTGGAGAACCTAGAGACTAAGCCACTGCATTCCTGATATAGCTGTTGATTAATGAAAGAATCAAAAGTTTCCATGAACTGTTGGGTATAATTTTGTAACTTCTCTGTCATGTGTCATCTTATGTTTTCTTCTTTCAAGTATAGTAATGAAGCTGCAGGCCTTTATTTGCTTATGTAGATAAAGTTAAAATCCCATAAAAGAGCGCTCCTATACTTGAAGTTTTCATCTTCCTTTCTAAGTTATAGATAACCGTTTCTGTGTAAGGCAACATATTATCTTTAACTTCTCCAAGGGTTGCAAATAATAGTTTCTATGTCAAGCAACATATTGTCTCTGATTTAGTTCTCATTTTCATAATTCTTCTAAGTGACAGATAGTAGGTTCTGTGTTAAGCAGCATATTATCTTAAAATTCTCCTTCAAGCTTTCTTCATTCATCATTTATATCTAGGAGAAAATGGCATTATGATATTTTCCGGTCACTTAAGGGTTAAAGACCAAGTTTTCCAGGTCCTTCATTTAAGAATACAACAAATAATAAAGTGACAAATAAGTGACAACAAACAATAATCATTAATGTATTAAGCATAGTTTCTCCACAGCTAGGAAATTGGTTTCTTAAGGTACAACACCAATGATAACACATAACTAGAAAATCACATGCATATACCATGCATCCAGAAATCAGCAAGGCAATCACACATGAAACCTATTACCTACAAAGTAATCTAGTTGTAGTTGTCAATCCAACTATTCCCTTGTGCTTTCTTTCTTTCCTTTGCCTTCTTTCTCCAAATCCAAGTGAATACTAGAGTGCTCCAAGAATGCTCTAAGTGTTCAAGAGTATGAGAGAACAAGAGAATGGAAGAGAGTTCAACCCAAAACTGTCAAAAGGCTAGAAATTGGTCCTTAAAATCCTTTTTATCATTGAGGCCTCTATTTTCTTCATTTTCCTTCATTTTTCTGTCAATTTCCCTCTCATGCAAATATGTGTCTCTTCACCTTCCTTTTCTCCTATTTTCCTTTATTTTATAAATAAAATTCCAATTATTGCTAATTTTTCTTTGCCAATTTCCATAGCCATTAATTAATCACAAGTGATACCCATCACTATGTTTTGTCAATCATTTAGCTTGGAATACCTGTCCCATGAGCTTGGTCTTATTTTATTTACATGGAAAATCAAACAGGGGTCGTTACAAACTCCCCCCCCCTTGGGGGAACATCGTCCTTGGTGTTCTATGAAACCTATGACCATCATATAGCTGGAAAAAAACACATACTTCCCATGGAGATTTATAACATAACTCAGTACAATATTTACAATAAACAACTACTGCAACCCATGACCAACATAATAGACATGGAAATCATGTCGCTTATTGGAGATTTATAACAAAACTCATTAACAACATCCAACTAAAAACTCATTTGCCTGAACCAACAAGTAATGAGGGATATAAATCCTACATCTAATCAACCATCTCCCGTGTAGCTTCATCGGGTCCATAATGCTTCCTCTACACTTTTACCTGCTTGATTGCTTTGTTTCAGAGCATGATTTCTTTCCGTTGCAATATGCATTGTGGTTCTGGATGGAATTATCCCTCTAGTTCCACTTGTAATACAAACCATCCAATCACATGATCAACATCCTGGACATACTACTTAAGGAATGAAACATGGATACATCATGGACTTTCACTGTCAGAGGTAGTGCAAATATGTAGGCCACTGCTCCAATCCTCTCAAGGATCTTGAAAGGCCTACAATATCGAGGTGCCAACTTGGAAGATGATCCAATACTCAAGGATTTCTTCTTGGGCTTGATGTGCAAGTACACATGTTCCCCAACCTAAAACTCCTTAAATACCCTGTGTTGATCTGCATAACTCTTCTACCTATCTTGTGTTGCCTTCAAATTCCTCGTAATAACTTACATTTCTTGTTCCATCTCATCCAACATGTTTGGTCCAATTAACACCTTGTTCACTGGATCACTCTATTTGATAGGAGTATTACAACTCCACCCATAAAGTTCCTCAAATGGACTCATCTTCAAGGACTCTTCATACCCATTATTATGTGCAAACTCAACCAGTGGAAGATACTCTTCCCACTTCCGCTGCTAATGCATGATGTACATCCTCAACATGTCCTCAAGAAACCTGTTACCCTCTCTTTTTGTCCATCTGTCTATGGATGATAAGTTGTATTGAAGGCTAAATCTATCCCCAAACCCACAAAAAACTCCTTCCTAAACCTCAAAGTGAACTTGGCATCTTTGTCCAATACAAGCCTTTTAGGAACTGTGTGTAACCTCACTATCTCCCTGATGAAAAGCTAAGCTAAATCTCTAGCTGAATTTTAAGACTTAACTACAATGAAATGAGCTAACTTACTTAATCTGTCAACCACAACCATAATGGAATCATGTTGTCTCGATGTCTTCAACAAACCTGTAATGAAGTCCATGGAAATGACCTCCCATTTCCTCTCTAGATTCTGAACTGGCTGCAGTAAACCACCTAGATGCTTACACTATGCTTTTCCCTACTGATAATAAAAACATTTTGCAACAAAATCAACCACCTTTTTCTTCAATTTCAACCAATGATAAAACTTCTTAACTATTTTTAATGTCTTCTGATATCTCGGGGGAATATCGTTTAACATGAAACCCCCCCAAGATAAGCTTCTTAAGATCATTTTCATCTAGTACATAAATCTTGTTCCTGAATCTAACCAAGCCATTTATTGTGAGGTGATACTCTTCATCCTGATCACCTTCACCCTAATTTTGTAACATGTGCCTCAACTGATAATACCTTCCATCATGTTGTTATGCCTGCAAGATTCGCTCTTGCAAGTTTGTCCCATAGCCACTCATTGTTGCAATGTGATTCACCTACACTCTTCTACCAAGAGCATGATCCAGGTGTATATTGGTGGCCACCCTCTAATTCCACTTGGACCCCCACAATTATTTCATACAGTTTTTCAATTTCCTTAATTGTAGCACATTTTACTATTTTTGGCATTTTTTCGAGTCTTGAACTTCCGGAACCGTTTGAGGCCCTAAATAACATTTTTTTGGAAAACAACAAAACATGATTCTTTCATTGATATTTTCAGTCAATATTTATAGTCCTCAGATATATATTTCTAACAAGATATCATGCACGTAAAATGGAGATCGTATGCCAAAGTTACGACCTCAGGAAGTTGATGTATCAATTTACCCCAACAAGGCCCATAGTTTTGGCACTTCATCTCCTAGGGTTATTTTTTTGGATGTTTAGGGTTTTCCATTATTTCCCAATAATAAATAGGCCTTTGATCCTCATTGTAACATGGTTCAAAGGCATGTAGCCACCACATCTCTTCTCATAGATAAGCTACCATCGCCCGAGCTAGTTTATTTCCATTATGTATGTAAGCATATTTCAGTTCTTTGAAATTAATGAAATGAAGTTTTATTCTTGCTGCATCTTTATGTTTATGTTTATATCTATATTCTGTTGCATTCCTGCATAAATCTAGATCAATGGTATCAGAGTGGTCTGCTCTTTCTCTATTTTTCTTTGCATGTCCCCAACGAGGTCAGGGTTTAAGGAGTTAGGACTCGAACTGGTTGAACCTTTGCAAGACCAGACTCACAAACCACAACGGTCTCCCATGGCGGAAGAAAGGAAAGATGAGGGAGCAAGAGATCCCTTCAAAATATTTTTTGAAGAATCCTTCGAGGGACAGAAGAACACGATGATGGACAAATTTTTCCAGATCCTTCGGCGAATGCACACAAGCGACGCATCTTCATCCAACAGTGACTTGGGAGGCACCACTCCCTTCAAGGTACAAGTCAACTTTGATATTCCTAGATTTGAAGGCTAGATAGATGTAGACGTCATAAATAGATGCTTAAATCTGCTGGAAGGGTATTTTTAGGTTCATGATTTTTCCAATTTGGAAAGGATTACTATTTTACTCCTTAAAGTGTCCCCCACGTTAAAGACTTGTGGGAAACCTACTATGAGTAGAAGGATGAGAGGGAACCCTCATTGTTTTCAACCCCACCCACTTGGAACTCTTTCCAAGACACCATCAAGGAGCAGTATTACCCTGTCGGGAGATATGAAGATAAGTACATAAAGTGGACCACACTACAGTAGGAAAGGGACCAAGATGTTTCGGAGTTTACAAATATTTTTCATACCATTTGCACGAAGTTGGGTATCAAGGATTCTGAGCAGCATATGGTACTCAAGTACCGCAGTTGTCTACACAAATACATCCAAGATTATATGGAGTTCCTAGAAATCTCCTCACTTCGTGCCACCTACTGATACACCGTCAAGATCGAGCAAAATTTTAAAATAGAAGAAGCGAGACTTTGGATCTCCGAATCTGAAGAAAGGGAAAGGCACACCCAAACCATAGAACAATGGACAAAGCCATGGAGGAGTCACCTAGGATAACCTGTCGAAGTTGCAAACAAATAAAACACCAAAAAGACAAAGAAGGACACAGGAAAGTGGTGTGAGTTCCATAAGAGCCCCACTCACAACACAAGTCAGTGTCCGGCCAAGAAGCCACCGGTGGCTGAGCTGAAGGCTTCAGAATCATATGCATGTTTTGAATCTGATTCAGAACCCAACAAGTGGAATGAAAAAGGGAATCATATTATTGATGTGAGGCCCAACATCTTTATTACCACCACCAAGTTCCAAAAGATTGAGCTTGAAGATCCAAAGGAGGGGGAGCGTCTCTTCCACTCATAGATGTGGGTGAATGGTTCACAGCTGCAATTCATTATCGACAACGAGACCCAAAATAATCTCATTTCAATAGAGGTCGTGAAGCGGTTAGGCCTATTGACTACACCACACTCGAATTCGTACACCATCGAGTGGCTTAACTAAGGATACGATCTCCGTGTCAGCCAGTAGTGTTGCCTTCCCTACAACATCAAGCCCTTCACAGATGAGGTGTTGTGTGATGTTTCTCCTCTTTAATTTTGTGATGTATTATTAGGCCAACCATACATGTGGAAGTGTCATGTTGTATATGAGTCGAGGCCTCACACTATTATTATTTCCTTTAGTAACAAGTTATGAAGAATATCGTAAGTTGCGCTGCTTACCACCATCTCTTTAATATATGCTAAGAATGCAGTAAGATCATCTCCTAGCCTGGGAAATTTGTTTTCTTTCTAATTCACTCTCAAAGTAAGGGAAAGATCGTGGCCACATCCATGGCCCCTAGGAAGGTTCCTCCACACAGCAGAAGCAAGTGGATAAGGTCATATAAGAATATAGGGACATCTTATCCTCATCCACAGGGGTACCCTTGCACTGTCAAGTCAAGCATTCGATTGATCTGACTCTTCGAGCACCTCTACCTAACGGGTCGCTATATTTTCGCTCCATTCTGGAAAATGAAGAGATCAAGTGGAAAATCCAAGCGTTGTTGAAAAAAGGGCACATCCAACCAAGTTCCTCACCTTGTGGGAGCCCAATTTCACTTGTACACAAGAAGGATGGGACATGGAGACTCTGCATTGATTATCAGGCACTAAAAAAAATCATTGTCAGGAACATATATCCAATCCATCGGATTGATGACCTTCTAGACCAATTCAAGGGGGCTAATTATTTCAACAAGATCGATCTGAAGTATGGCTATCACCAAGTTCCAGTAGAGCCCACATATGTATGGAAGGCCACCTTCAAATCCAAGGAAGGCCTTTTTGAATGGTTGGTTATTCCCTTTGGGTTGACAAAATACCCTGCTAATTTTATGAGGCTAATGGATGACATCTTGCGGCCCTTCACCAACTCATTCATGGTTGTTTATCTTGACAACATCCTCATATTCAAGAAGAGTTGGGAAAAACACTTGCAACACATTCGACAAGTCCTTCAAACCCTACAACAGCACAAACTATGTTCCAACTTGGAGAAATGCACATTTGGCATGAGCCAAGTCCAATATCTGGGTTACATCATAAATGAGTGAGGTGTGCATGTGGATCCAACTAAGATCCAATTCATTCGTGATTGGCCAACCTCGACCACTCTAACAGAGCATCACAGCTTTTTGGGCCTTGCAAATTTTTATCAGAGGTTCATGTTGGGATTCTCCCATATCACTTCCCCTTTGAATCAAATTACCAAGGGTAGAGTGAAGGAAAAATTTTCTTGGTCTGAGTCCCAATAGAAGGCATTTGTTGAATTGAAGCGCCGCCTGTGCTCTGCACCAATACTCACATTGCCAAAACTGCAACATCCATTTGAAATTGAGACCGATGCCTCTGACTATCTTATTGGTGCGGTCCTCACCTAGCATGAGCATCCAGTGGCCTATCATAGTGATACACTTCTGAAAAAATTTGGAAGTACCTTACCTATGATAAAGAGATGTATTCCAATGTGCAAGCTTGCCGAAAATGGAAGCACTACATTCTGGGGAAGGAAATGGTCATCCACACCAATCACCAACCTCTTTAGTTTATACAGACATAAGGGAAGTTGTAGAACAATCACCATCAGAATTGCTCTACATATATGCAAAAAATCCACTTGAACGTTAAATACAAAAAGGGCAGCACCAATTGTGTTGTAGACTGCCTCAGTCGGCCCCCATTTGTAGCATTGACTATTGTTCTCAGTTCTTGTGGCCATGAGACCTCTAGATGGCCACAACTATACAAAATTGATATAGAGTTTGCCTCCACATACCAAATATTAGTAGATGGAAACCAAGTTCCTGATTTCCACCTCCAACACGGATTATCATGCTACTTGGGCCACCTTTGTGTTCCTTCAAGTGAGCATGCCAAGCTGATTTGGGAGGTGCACTATAGTCGGGTCGCAAGACACTTTGGTGTGGATAAAATTGTGTTCATACTACAAAAATACTTTAACTGGCCAAAACTCCGACAGGATGTTGGGAAATATATCAGATCCTACACTGCATGCACTATCACGAAGCCAACCATCAAGAAGAATGGCCTATACACTCCTCTGCCTACTTCTAGAGCCGTTTTGGGGCCCTAAACGAAGTTTTTTTGAAAATGGGAAAACGTGAGTCTTTGATTTATGTTTGCAGTCGAAAGCTATATTCCTCGGATAGATATTTCTAATAAGGTATCGTGCACATCAAACGGAGATAGTATGCCAAAGTTATGGCCCCAGGAAGTTGATGTACCAAGTGTACTCCGATGGGGCCCATAGTTTTGGCGCTTCATCTCCTAGGGTTAGGTTTTTTTATGTTTAGTGTTTTTCATTATTTCTCAATAATAAGTAGCTCTTTGAGCTTCATTGTAACACCATTCAAAGGCATGTAGCCGCCACATATCTTCTCATAGATAAGCTACCATCACTCAAGCTAGTTTATTTCCATTATGTATGTAAGCATATTTCAGTTCTTTGATATTAATGAAATGAAGTTGTATTCCTGTTGCATCTCTGTGTTTATGCTTATTTGTATGTTGTTGTGTTCCTGCATAAGTCTAGATCAGAGCATCTGCAACCCTATTCTACTTTCCCATGATGTACCTAATCTCGAAGTCAAAATCATTGAGAGTAGCCAACCATCTAGCTTACTTGGCATTCAGATTAGGCTGGTCAAACAAGTACCTCAACCCACTATGATCACTCATTACGAAAAAATTCCAGCCAAGAAGCTAATGTCTCCACATCTTCAAGGCATGAATGGTAGCTGCCAAATCAAGGTCGTGAGTCACATAGTTCTACTCGTGCTCATTCAGCTTCCTTGACTCATAACATACCACCTATCCTTCTTGCATCAAGGCTCCACCAAGTCCTCTATTTCAAGCATTTGTACATGCCACAAACTATTTGTCAGGATTTGCAATCTTCAAAACCAGAGAATTTGTAAGCAACTGCTTCAACTACTCAAAACTAGTTACACACTCCCCAGTCCATTCAAACTCCTCCCTTTTCATTGCAAATATGTAATAGGATAGGAAATTTGTGATAAGTTCATGATGAACATCCTATAGTAACTTACTAGTCCCATGAATGATCTGACCTCATCCACATTCCCAAGAATTGCCCATTCCATGATAGTTTTGATCTTTTCTGTGTCCATTGTTATACCTTCCTTGGAAACAACATGTCCCAAGTAATGAAATTCAGTCTCAAAGAAATTGCACTTACTAGGCTTGGAATACAATTGATGTTCTCTCAACAATATTAACACTACTGCTAGTTGTTTTGCTTGTTCTCCCTCATTCTTAGAATATATCAATATGTCATCAATGAATAATATCATGAAGTTATCCAAATAAGGACGCAACACATTGTTCATCAAACACATGAAAGTAGTTGGAGCATTAGTATGACCAAAGGGAACCATTACAAACTCATAATGCCCATACCTGGTATAGAATGTGGTCTTGTAAATATCTTCTTCTTTGATGTGCACCTGATGATATCTTGATCTCAAGTCAATCTTCTAGAACATTGTTGCTCCCCTCAATTGATCAACAATTCATCAATCTCTGGCAACAGATACATGTTCTTGATAGTCACTTTGTTAAACTATCTATAATCAATACATAACCTGAGAGTACCATCCTTCTTCTTTACAAACAATACTGGTGCACCCTAAGGCAACACACTTGGCCTTATGTATCCCTTATTAAGCATTTCCTTTAGCTACAACTTCAATTCCACCAACTCTGGGGTGCTCATCATGTATGGCACCTTTGACGTTGGTGTTGCTCCTGGAATCAACTCAATAGAAAATTCTACTTACCTATGAGGAGGAAACTTTGAAATATCTACAACAAACACATCTTGAAATTGTCGCAAAATTGAATACATCTTCAGAACTTCATCATCCTCAACATTGTTTCCTTTGTCACTAGAAATATGAACTGCAAACTATACACATCATTTCTTGCTATTGCGCTTTGCATGCATAGATGTAACCATTCCCATTGATGTAGGCTTCTTCTTTCCCTATAAGATTCTCCTCTCTCTTTCATCATTCAAGAATGCAATAGCCTTATCGTAGTAGTCCACTTTAGTCCTATGAATGTACAACCAATCCATTCCCAACAACATAACACATGATCCCAATAGAATTACATTTAGATGTGCTGATGTAGACATACCATTCAACTCAAATGCACAAAATATCACCCAATGATGAACTCTTTTCTTGGTACCTGTAGCCAACTGCACCAACCAATATTCTGCATGCACTTCTTTATTCAAGCCACACTTATCCATCAGGTCAAGATTAACATAACTATAATTAGATCCAAGATCAATCAAAATGAGCTTACCATCCATCTCAATAATGGATACCTAATTGGTCCACCTATGATGGGTTGTGTTATATTCTTTCCACGACTAGCCCCAATACCCTATATTAGGTGGGCAGAACTACCTATGGTTTTGTGCATGGATTTCACACATGGTTTTAGGTGTGATGGTTTTTGGTCCATGGTATTTTGTAGATCCGACCAAGGGAACTATGGTTATGTTCTAATCCAGGGTTAATGAATTGGGGTTTATGGATGCTTCAACATGTATATATATGTATTGTAACATTGAAAGGAACAAAATGAAGAATTAATCTGGTAGTCCCGATTTTGGGATCCAGGGGAAAATCTGTGTATATTTGTTTTACGTGTTATGTTCTCGCCATTGTTTATTTTTTGTTTTTAGAAATCGTATGTAGGTATTTTCTGTACAGGGTTAAAACCTATAACATGCTTGTTATCAAGTGTTGCATAAATCAGAGGAATGAGCCTCCTAAGCACTATAGATATGAGGTTTTCCACTCTGATGTTGTGGACAATCTCTCTTTTGATGATCCTTGCCACAAGTCCAACATTGCAAAGGCTTCCTATCATCACCCTTGTTCTACTCCTCAAACTAAAATCCTTGTCCTTTGTCAATTACATTAAATTTCTTGTATGACATTGCATTCTCATTATTACCTTCATCCTAAGGTATTCCTCTCTTCATATCCCACTTTCCTTTAGTCTTTCCATTACCTTTCCAACCCTGCTTAGGCTCCAACTTATGCTTAGTTGTTCATAACAATGTTTCAACTTCCCAATTACTTCCTCCAATGCTCGAGGCTCATCATACTCAATTTGATCCTTATAATCTAATGACAATCCACTAACGAATCTTTGAAACTTGGTCTTCTCATCCTTCAGATAAGGCACATACCTCAACAACTATATGAACATAGTCGTATACTCTTCATTTGTCATAGATCCCATATTAAACTTGTAGAACTCCTTAGCCTTATCGTCAGAGTGTCTCCCTGACAAGTACTTCTTCCTAAAGAGTCTTTTAAATTCATGCCAACTCAACTCCTTTGTCTTGATGCCTCTAACATGCTTCACATATTCCCACCAAATGTTTGTTTTCCCCTTGATACTGGCAATAGCTATCTTGGCCTTCATTTTTTTGAATAATAATGTAGCTCGAATAACTTCTTCATCCCAAGTAGCCATGCTTTTTCATCTTCCGGTTTCTTGAACTCTCCATTAAAGGTAGGAGGTTTGGATTTCTTGAACTCATTCGGCAAGTAATTCTTCTCACTCCTCCTATAAGGATGATAGCGATGATGACCATGATGTCTCTCTGATCTAGAACTAGAATAAAACTCATAACCACTACCTCTCTTATCATGTGTATCCATCCATCTGCCACCTCTGACTATGTCATCCTTGTCTGACCTATGCCCTCAATGAGACCTGCTACAATATGCCCCATTTTTCCTTTCTTCCTATCCATAATTGATCTATGGTTTCCCTTGTCTCTACAAATATCATAAACTCTGAAGGATCACTGCATTTACCACTGCTTAATTTTCCTGAGCTATATCAAATATTTCCTTTGAATGAATTTTCCTATCATTATCCACCTTACAACTTCTGATCTCTACCTTTAAACTTCTCAAGGTATTTTCTATGTCAAGAGAGTACTCATCTCTTTGTTTCTCATTTGATCTATAAGGAGAGTCACATGAACTATAGTCCACCATTCTGCTTTTCATCTCTGATCTTCTCCCTGAAAGCATACCATGTCAGATAAACCAAATATAAACATGATCAAACATACCTTAGTGAAGTTTAGGGGAGGTTTTCTTGTCTGCACAATCAATCCAGATTAGCACAACATATGTATATATTTCTAAATCAACATATCAATCATCTCAATGTCAACATCATGACGATACATGACCACAGCAGTGACCATCATGATGTGTCCATAACAATCACACCTATCCCATCCAATCTAAGTTTTTGAACCTAGAAGCTTTGATACCACCCTTTAACCACCTCACCCCATATTTACCCAATTTTACAAGCTCGCTAGGGTAAACATGAGATGAGAGTTATTATCTGAGACTTGATTTACAATATGCACTTATGGAAAATGGGGTCCACATGTCTAGAACTGACTGCAAACACCTAGTGACACATGATCACACTGTTATTAGCCTAACTTGACCCAACACTATTTCTTTTCAGTTTCATTTCCTTAAATTTAACACAACTTTCTATTTTTGGTAGTTTTTTCGGGTTCTAAACTTATGATACCATTTTGAGGGTCTAAATGACATTTTTAAGTAAAATGGAGAGACCCAAAAAATGCTAAAATCTCGAGCTTCTCATGGAGATATTTGAAACGGGGTATTATGATAATCAAATGGAGATTGTATGCCAAAGTTATGACCCCAGGAAGTTGGAGGTCCAAATTACTCATTTATACAAACACTTTGTGTACATAGTGCCTGTAGGTTATAAATACATATATGTTCACTAATTCAATAAGCTCACCAAAGAATCATCAAATAGACTTTATGCCCTCTCCATATAATTACAACAACACTTATTAGTCCATACATTCATCAACCAATCAATAACTAAATAATTCATGACAAGAGCCACAGATGGTACACATCATATAACCAACATATAACAAGAAAATAAATAGCATAGTAACCATGGAAGTTCAACCATAATATCACTAATATAATTACTACAAGTATACATGAATCATAGTATAAGAATAGCTCTTACTAGTGTATGAAAATACCAACCAAGTCAATGGCTTCCACGTACTACCTGACCATAGATTGGGTTGAACCAAATCTCTCTTTCATCCAATCAACCTTGCACCATATTCCAAGCATGAATATGGGATCTCATAGAACAGACCAAGACAAAACCAACTAGGACTTCCAGGTGGACAAACCACCTCAACACTCAACCACAATGATTCCACCTCTACAATCGAACATCACTAACATCAACCAGATCGGTCTCTACCCAAGTTGTCCAGGGCTCCAAGAACTAGTAATTCAACCCAAAACCTTCTAGGGCTCTAGAGAATTTGTCCAACTCGGATCCAAGGACTAGTAACTCAACCCATCAAGGGATCCACAATATTTGTCCCAACCTAGGCTCCAGGAATAGTAACTCAACCCAAGTTGTTCCTAGGCCTCTAGAGCATTTGTTCCAACCCAAAACCATAAGGAACATGAGCACCAATCAGAAAACCAATCAAGTGGAAAACCCACATCACCATGGAAATGCAATGCTAAAACTATTGTCAATCAAGGAAAATATCTATGACAATGACACCACATAACCAGAAAATCACATGCATATACCATGCATCCAAAAATCAACATGGAAATCACACATGCAACTTGTTACCAACAAAGAAATCTATTTGTAGTTTCTGATCGAATTGTTCGCTTGCATTTTACTGCTTTCCTTTGTCTTCTTTCTCCAAATCCAAGTGAATAATAGAGTGCTCCAAGCATGTTCCAATAATGCTTTAAGTGTGCAAGAGTATGAGAGAATGAGAGAATGGAAGGGACCTCAACCCAAAACTGTCAAAAGGCTAGCAGTTGATCCTTAAATTCCTTTTTGTCATTGATGCCTCTATTTTCTTCATTTCCTTCATTTTTCCATCAACTTCCCTCTCATGCAAATTTGTGCCTCTTCACTTTATTTTTCTCCTATTTTCCTTTATTTGATAGATAAAATGTCAATTATTTCCACTTTGCCTTTTCCAATTTCCATAGCCATTAATTAATCACAAGTGATACCCATCACTATTTTTTTTCCCAACATTCAGCTTGGCATATGTGTCCCATGACCTTGGTCTTATTTTATTTACATGGAAAATCAACAAGGGGTTGTTTTAGAGTGAAACATGCAATCATATGACCAAGAGAAACTTGGAAAAAAAAACGTTCAAGAAACTTGAATGAACTGATAAAAGTAAACGTGATCCCTATTGAGACAACCTATTATACAATAGGCCCATCATTATTAACAAAGAATAGAATTTTCATATAAAGGGTTATCATAGAATGGGTGATGGCTAATGCAGTGATTGTAAGTGAAATAGATGCTTTCACGATCAAAAAACGTGAGTATTATTTCATCTCTATAATATAAATAGGGCATGACAGACAAAATTTATGTGCTTTGATTTTGGGAAGATACAACAATGTTAATCCATTAACCTTCAGAGCCCAAAACACAACACTGGGAGTATGAAAAGAAAAAAACCATGGACAAATGGATTGACCCCATGGCACAATAAGAGACACAATTATGCAGTGAATATAATATCCATGAGTTTGTTGCAAAATATTCATACCTTATTTCCAAGCGATTATATGTCGTGGAGATTCAGTTGTAGGTGGTTCCCCAAACTTCATTTCTTAATCACCTCATTCTAGAATTTTCATAGGTGTTTCGAGTCCCTCACAACAAATTCTTCCCATTGTCAAATGAAAATGAACTATCTAGTTGGTTTTGGGAGAGATGGCTCGAAAGTCGGCATGGTTCACAATAGCACGTCAAGCATGAATTTGGTGAAACAACTTACAACTTACTCCAATACTATCAAACTTACCCTCTGCCACGTGAAAGCAAGTGATGTGTATTTGCAAAGTAATAACAATATATCAAAGTTGAGAACAATGGCCACATAAGAGAAAAAGGCTACATGTTTGGGTCAAAATCAAGCATTGACTTACTTGATTTAAATGATACACCTCCATATTAATACAGGTCAATATCATTCATTAATGCGACCTCACATCACAATGCTTTCCATATCTTCTGTACAAGGCAAATCTGTTATGTATGATTCCTATTCAATTCCACTTAAATTCTTGTTTTATATACCATATGCAAATTGAAGTTGGTTTTTATCAAACATAATACATTCACCATACCATGTGTAGATAGTAGGCTTTGCACTGAATGAATATGTAAGTCGTTAAAATGCATAAATGACAACGAGCCAATGCCCCAATGTCGATATGCTATGATCTTTGTAATATATTTTCCAATTATGACCACTTTAGGCATGTTGGTTAATGTGCCATGACATGACACAACCTTTGTAATGCAATGATTGAGATTTAGACTTAAGTTGTAACAATAGGGATTTGGGTGTATTATTACCATTTTTTTTTTTGTGTTGTGTATGGGTTCTTTCACCTTTCTACTCAAAATCCATGTCTATAAAACTTTATAGATGTAATAGTATACCTTATCAAAGAAACTTCATTGACCATATCATTTATCAATCTAAGATCTCAAACAATAAAAAGCCACATGTCACCAACAAGCTAGCACTTTCATGAGATAATTCTGAGACTTCATGCTTTTGTTATGACAAACAAAATTGGATGCATATTCTTCACATAATTACAAGTGAAAAGCACAAAGATCAACTTATATTACCTATGGAAAAAGGGCCCCACCTACCATTTAGTTTAGGTTCATTATTTCATCTAGATTCATATTATGTTCTTTTTGGAGAGAGTTAATCAAATTCAGAATGGATTACACACTACTTAGATAGGTGTCTCAACATTTGGTGACTCCACAAGGAGGTTTCTAGTTATAAATCATAACTTTAAATCGTGAGAGAAATAGTAACAAGTTGTCATGTGGAAAGGGAAGCATGGGATGCAAGAGGCAAGATGAAGAAAGTGAACCTGTGGTGTTTTGAGCAGGAATAGATAAAGGTAAGACTTAGCAAAATAGAAATTTCATTTGCACACAAACAAGAGGTCTCTTGCTTCCTTGTTAATAATTTTTCTTGTTCACAGTCGAAAAATATTAGCATAAAAATTTTACAAAGAAAGTAGCTTCAAATAATCATATCAGAGAAGGGTTATGTTGTCTCTTTATTGATATTATTGTACATCAGTCATATCAAGTGTGGTGGAAAAAGAAAATGATTAAACATAAATGGATGGTGTAGCAATGTAAGAAAAAGTGTAATGAAATAAAACATAAAATTAAAAAGTAAAGCGATAATAAAATATGTAAACAAAATAAAGCGAAAAATGACAAAAATAGAAAATGCAACAAAGGAAAGAGAAAACATATGTACAAACAAAAATAAAAGGATTTCGAGTTCAATCCTTATATGCCTCAATATAAGTCTTGAGGTGTGAGTCGTTCGTTTTGTATGAGAGTAAACGATCATCATCATATTTAAGTAAATATGATTTTTTCCCAACCATAGTAGCTATAGTGAAAGGTTTGGTCCATAATTTTTGAAATTTAAAGTGCTTCCCCCTTTCAGCATGTGCACAGTTCCAGAGCATAACTTTTTGACCAACATAAAAATTTATGTTCTTTGATTTTTTGCCAAAATACTTCTTAATTGTTTGCATTCTCCTCTTGAGAATATCACGAGAATTGTTCCCTTGTTCTTTAAGGGCTAGCAATGCAAGGACTCTCTAAGGGACATCCATAGAATTTAATTATTTAGCTTACAAGGTCAATTGCAAAGAGGTGAGCACAAGTTATATAGGCAGTATTTCCTCTTGGCCATAAACAATCTAGAAAGGGGAGGCTTGGGTACTTGACTTAATTGTAGTTCGATCTACCCACAAAGAATACTTTAAAAAACTACGCTAGCTTTTAGGTTTGTCTTGAAAGAAAATTAAGAATTTTGATCAGATTATAATTCTTTTATTTAGCATTCCCATTACCTTAAGGGTAATAGGTGGAATATGTGGAGCATTGAATGTGATACTTAATAGAGAATTCAGTAAACCCAATTGAGATAAAAGTTGGCATGTTATTAGAGATTAGTTATAATGGCAGACCAAATGTGGAGAAAATATTATTTTCAAGAAAATCTATTACTTGCTCATCCTTGGCACTCTTCAGGGGCACTACCTTTGCCCACTTGGTAAAGTAACCAATGTTGATTAAAATGAAGATGTTCCTAGCTAAACAGGGTGGATTGATGAGACCAATAAAGTCCAAACCCCACTTTGAGAAAGGGAAATGATGAATAATAGGTTATGAGGGCAGCACATGGAAATTTTCTTTGTCAACCTCTTTTTTATAATCATTGTTACTTTGCACAAATTTATGTCTTTGAAAACAATAGGACAATAAAATTCAGGATCTCATTACTTTACGCGTAGTAGATTTGGTATAAAAATGTCTACGAGTATGCATGTCGACATAAGTGGATCCATGTGTGACCCTTAAGATCCTAAAGGTTGCTTTATCATCAACACAATGAAGCAATAAACCATCGAAGGACCTGCAGAATAAAATGGTATTAAAGATAAGATACTTGGAGGATTCTAGACGCAACCTTCTTCATTGACATTTCTTGAGATTTACAAGGCATTTTTTATTTTGCAAATAGTAAATGATTTCTTTATCCATGGATAATTAGCTACATTAATTTTATGTTAATTAATAAGAAAGAGTGTAGATAAGGGTTCATCATTATGTCCACTTCACTTGGTTTAGGATGCTAAGCCAAGTGGAGTGCGACATCATATCCCTTGATTTTTTTGGATGTATTGTTAGGCCATGCTCCTGTATTTTGGAAATCCAGTGTGCAAGTTTTTAGGAAAGAAATGCTTGTGAAATATAAAACTTTACATCAGGTAAAGGGACTCTTACTAAAATGTAGTGCCGTAATTTTTCAATAGCCTTCACTAAAGCATAGGCATGTTTTTCAATTAATGAGCATTTTAATCCATCGTCATAAAGGCTTTAACTCATCAAGGTTATTGGGTTCTCTTCATCTAGATAATTCTTTTGCATGAGGATGCTAGAGATGGCTTCCTTTGTTGCGTTAGTATAAATAATGAACTCCTCAGTGAAGTTAGGATTTGGAAGAATAGGTGCAAAAGCTATAGATTCCTTAATAGAAAAGATAACTCATTGAGTTGAATTATCCCATTCAAAAATTCAATCTTGCTTTAAAAGGTTATGTATTGGTTTAACAATTCTTGTAAAATTGTTAATAAAATTTGAACAAAATTGGTTTTCCCATGAAAGATTGCATATATTTTTTGAATTTGAGTCTAGGAGATTCTTGAGCTTCAACTCTTTGGAGGTCAATACTAACACCATCTTCTAAAATAATGTGTTCTAGTAGCTTCCCTATTGTTACTCTAAACATATACTACTTAGGATTGAGTGAAATGTAAAACCTTCTACATCTCAAAAAGACTCATCTAAGGTGACCAAAGTGATTAGCATGACTCTTGGAATAAACAGTTATATCATCAAGATAGGTTTGAATTATCTTCCCAATAAAATCATCAAAGGCTAGCCCTTTGGAAAGTGGCACCTGCACTTATCAGCCCAAATGGCATGTGTTCATATGCAAAGGTTCCTTAGCGAGTAGTAAGTGTGGTTTTGTATTTGTTCGCCTTCTTTAGGCAAATCTAGTTGTAACCAGAAAATTCATCTAAAAGGGACATGATTTTTGAACTTGGCACTTGTTGTAATATCTGGTCCATATAGGGTAGGGGGGTTTTTCTTTAATGCTTACTTTTTTCAAAGCACAATAATCCACACATAAGCAAATGTGCCTATTTTCCTTTCTCACTGGGACCAGGTTTGCAACACATTTGAAATACTTGACATGAAAGATGATATGAGTATTAACCAACTTTTCAAGTTCTTTCCTAATGGTAGCCTCTCATGCAGGATTGACAAGCCTTTACCTTTACCTAGCTAGCTTGGCATCATCCTTGATGGTAATTGCATGTTATATGATTTCTAAATAAAAACCACAAATATCCTTGTAGGGCTAAGAAAATATGTCGAAGAATTCTTTAAAAAGGTTGATGAGCCTTTTCTTCTCATTTTTAATGCATTGGGTCCCAATTTGTAATGTCTTGGGTTCTTCAAGTGTCCTGATGTTAACTGAGATAGTTTCACCTAATTTTCATTTAGATTCCTCCTTATGTTCCTTTTTCATGTTAAGCACATCACTAGAAGTAAAAGAAATTTCAAGAGGAGAAAGCCTACTTGGATACTAGTTGTATTTAAAGGATATTATGTCCTTCTTGTTTGAGGGTTGATTGTGAATTAAAGCACATATTCTTTCGTCGTTAGGAAACAGGTGTTAGTCATTTTTTTTGTTTGGAAGATGAGGCCTATAAAGAGATTGAAAGGTACAATTTGGCCTTTCATGTAGGATTCAATGAGAAGGGCTAGCAACATAAACAACCAAACAATCAACTAATGCATTCAGTTCTCTCTGAAAGTGGGTAATATTGAAAGCTAAAAGCTCAAATATTTTCTACCAACTTGTGTATATCGTTTGATCAACTTGTTAGAAGGAGAATATATTTTTCTTGCTAAGTTAACAATCAAATCTGAGTCATCGAAGGTGGTAAGATATTTGCGTCCTAAAGAAAGGGCTTGTTCAATTCCTAGAAGAAAAGCTTCGAACTCTTCTACATCATTGGTGCAATTGAATTCAAATTAGTATGCATACTGGTGCATTTTTCCGTGAGGAGAATATAGTATGATGTCTGCACCATTTCCGTCATTGGAAGAGGCACTATCAACGTGTAAATGCTAGACCTGATCATCATGTTGGATCTCAGGAGAAGGACACATTAAATCTTATGTGAAGAGAGAACAAACACTTATGTCTTCTTCAACTTAACTTACATGAGATTAGAGTGAACCTTTGATGTATGACATAATTCTACCTTCTTTGAAGACTATTATATTTTTTCCATCCTTAAGCAAAGTCATGTGAGTTCCATCAAAATATAGGTAACCACCTATTCTCATCTTCCAATCTCTTCTTGGGGTAATGGAGTAATTACTGACTGGCATATCTATAACCTAACTGTTGCAGGTAGTCCTAATTTTTGGATGTGCACAAATAAATAAGTTGAGTTCTTTAATATCGCTATGTTCTCTTACATAGATTTATTGAAAGTAAGGAATTTCTTAGGTGTTTCTTCATAACATTGCAAGCCCAAATCTTCCTTTTTTATTTTTGGCATTATGTTGGGTCATGATTCGTTGCCAACTAAAAAACCATTAGAGAAATTTTGAGGTCTAAAATGGCCCTCCAAAGGAATATTATAAAACAATAAAGGAAATAATAAAATAAGATTAGATTACCTCATAAGATTTTGGAGGGAAAAACGAAAAAAACTACCTTTTCAATTCATATTTTCAACTTATCTCCCTATGATTTTACTCAAATTTCAAGATGGAGCACTCGTTGGATGCATAATTTAATTTTTCATATAGGGAGTACCCATGTTGTATACTTTCAGTGGACCACACTACATGAAAAATGTGATTGCAATCACATTTTTCATGTATTTCACATTTTTCATTAGTTTGGTCTACTGAAAGTATACAACATGGGTACTCCCTAGATGCAAAATTAAATTCTACATCCAAAGAGTGCTCCCACTTGAAATTTGAATAAAATAATAGGGAGATAAGTTGAAAATAAAAGTTGAAAAAATAGTTTTTTTTTTTTTTTATCACTCCAAAATGGTGAATCATCCCCCATGGTTGATGTTGATTTGTGGTAGCATTAGATGTGCTCTAGCAATGAAAATTAGTGGAAAGGCTAAAGCACATGAGATATCCAAGACCCAGAAATGGTTTGGGAAAATTCCACCTCGTTAGAGAGATATTAAAATAATTAATATTTTTAATGGCGTTTCTAAGTCTAAACTTAGGAAAATTAAAATATTAATGGGTGCTAATATAAAACTGGGTGAGAATGTTCTAAATGACTGGATCAAGCCAAATCTAATATTAGCTATCGATTAGAGACTTAATCTCAACAGTTTAAGACTCAACAAGAAATGTATAAGAGGAGGCTTGAGGATCAGTTGGAGATACACCAAGATTGATCAGTCAGTTCGATTTTCCTTAGCGGGTGCGTTGAGAAAATTTGAACTAGTGATCCAAGTTGCAACGAGGGGTAGTGAGTACATAACAGAGAGGCGTAGATAGTTCCAAAGGTCCAACGCAGTGATTGAGAAGGCTATGCAGAGGCAGCAGGAGCCACGTAGACACAGCTAGTGACTGCGCAAAGGTTGAGGGGCTTGCATGGGTGATGCAAAAGGCCAGAGAGCTGATGTAGAGAGGTAGAGGGATGACATAGGGGGTTCCATAGCTATGCAGAGGCTAACAGGGCTAACGCATAGCCTTGGAGAAGCGCTAGAAGGAATTTTGTGTGGCAGACTTGCTGAATATCGTCTTCCGAGGAGAGGTATTACTTCCAGATAGAAATCTCCATTGGGTGAGCCAGTTTGGCACCCTCGTTGTAAACAATAAGGTTTCTTAATAATAAAACCCTAAGAACTGTTTCACCAATTTTCCGAAGTTGGGTTTTTTCTGGGGACGATTGTCCAAAATAATGGCGTCCCTTATGTGTTTTTCTATTATTTCAGTTGATGATCTGTATATGAGTTGAGACCACCATTTTGTTTATTTTCAATATTTATATGGTTAAATAACTTATTAAGTAATCAAAAAGTAGGTGAAATAAACCAGATAATGTAGGAAGATTTTATGACGTGTTAGACTTAGAGATTTCAACATGGTATCAGAGGATTGCAGATCATAAGAGAATTGAAGGCACCAACTGAAATCAAAAAAATTGCAACAGAAACAATTGTCCTGAGAGATATAGTTTCTCCTAAGCAGAAGGCAGCAGAGAGGGGATCACGCAGATGGCTTGCGTCATCATTTCGAGCTAGAGATAGGGCCAACGTAGAGGCAGAGAGAGGCAGAAGAGGCTCATGAAGAGCCACGTCATCCTACGCAGCCAGGTAGGCTTGACGTAGTTGTCCAGAGGAGCGATTCAGGCTTGCTGGGATTACACAGAGCTAAGAGGCTCAGTTTCTTCAGTTGTTGGGGCCTAGGGAACTGTGGGCAGATTGTGGATTGGGAAGATGGTGGGGTGTTGTTGCTGTTGAAGCAGAACAATACCTAATGGGAAAAAACCAAGATAGAGGGAGCCACTGCCTTGAGGGATTTCTAGCCAAGAAATCCAGATCTGAGTTGCAATTGCAAAGAGGATCGGAGAGGAGCGGATTAACAATTGGCGGGAAGATTTCTAGTAGGGAAATCGAGACTCAGAGGGGGTCTAGGAGAGAACTTCCAGGAGGGAATTCGAGACTCAAAGGGAGTCCAGAAGAAGAGTAGAAATGGCAATGAATGGACTGAGGGATCAAGACAGGTTGGATGGGGCCTCCAACTTTGTCATTTAGAAGGCCATGATCCTGTCTGTTCTGGATAGACATCACATCAAGGGCTTCGCCTTGAGAACCATGGCTATCCCAGTCGATCTAGCTGATAATGAAAGGTATGAGGATGCAATGGTGAAGGAAAAGTGCATAATCCTTGATGGGGTCAAGGATCATGTAGTACAACATATTGTCGAGAAGAACATGGCAAAGGAGATGTGGGATACCTTGGCGACATTGTATAAGGGAACTTTCGTGTAGAGGAAGATGACGTTAGAGAATTAGCTACGGTCATATCAGATATAGAAGGGGGAGCAAATAGATCTATAACTCAACAGGTTGCAAGAGATTCAGGACCAATTTACTTCCATAGGGGCAGCATCAGATCAGGAGTTCATTGTGAGGACCACCTTGAATGCAGTCTTCGAGGATTGGGAGACATTTGTCCAAATCATTTTGGGTAGAGCTACTCTTCCAGGATGGGAAGAGATGTGGGAAGCTCTTTTCCAAGAAGATATCATAGGGTTGACCAAGGCGAGGAGTAGTGGAAAAGGAGGTCGAATCAAGAAAGAGGAGGAGGAGGATGCATGTCTAGCATCTGCAAGACAACATGGGAAGAGGAAGAAGAAGGACATCTCCAAGGTAAAGTGCTTCCACTGTGGGGAGTTGAGTCATTATGCAACCCAATGTCCCAGGAAGAAGAATAAGGGAGAGGCTTCTGACTCCAAGGAACCTCTGGCTAAGGTAGAGAAATAAGTCGAGACTGATGACAACTGTGCCATGAGTGCTTATGCACCTCTAGAGAAGAGGTGGGGAGACATCGAGCTATAGTCAGGAGGACTACAGAAGATGAGGGGCAGGATCCTTGAGGTGGTCAAAATTTTGGATCACATATGGTTATGGGAGCCCTTAACGACAGTAGCATGATGACAGGTGTCAAATGGAGAAAAGTGTATTGGAACAACAAGGCAGTGCTTGGGTGCAAAAATCTGAGGCAACGCAGTGGAGGTTGCATTAGTGCAAGAGGCACAGAGGTGTATGCAGCAACGCAGTGGCAGCATAGGGAGCACAATATAGTAGCAGAGGCAACTTCAGTTTCATAAAGCTTCCAAACTAATTGGGATGTCAGTATTTGGGTAGATCAGTTACTTAATTCTCGATAGCTGAGTTGCAGTGCAACAATTAGTAGTGGCTGTGATAGGGGTAGCATGGGCAGCATATTGAGAGGGAGATGCAGTACATATGTAGCAGTGGTAGTGGTAGTGTCATGGGCAACAATATAGGAAGTAGCAGTGCAGATGATGTGAGGCAGTAGGCCAAGTATCAACATAAGTACCAGTGTGGAGGATCAGTGTGATGTTTTAGTGGTGGAGCATTACTAGAGCACATTCCTCGCTAAGAGGAAGTGTTGATTTTTGGTAGCATCGAATGTGCTCTAGCCATGAAAATTGGTGGAGAGGCTAAATCACATGAGGTCTCCAAGACCCAAAATGGTTTGGGGCAATTCTACCCAGTTAGAGAGATATTAAAATAATTAATATTTTTAATGGAGTTCCTAAGTCTAAACTTAGGAAAATTAAAATATTAATGGGTATTAATATAAAACTGGGCGAGGATGTTCTAAATTACATGGATCAAGCCAAATATAATCTTAGTCGTTGATTAGAAACTTAATATCATTCGTTGAAGACTCAACGGGAAAAGTATAAGAGGAGGCTTGAGGGTCAGTTGGAGATACACCAAGATTGATCAGTCAGTTCGATTTTCTAGAGCAGGGTTTGCTGACAAAATTTGAACAAGTAATTTGAGTTGTAGCGAGGGATAGTGAGTGCATAGTAGAGAGGCAGAGATAGTGCCATAGGACCAATGCAATGATTGAGGAGGCTACACAGAGGCAGCTAGTGACTACGCAGAGGCTGAGGGGCCTGCGTGGGTGACATAGAAGGCCAGAGAGTTGACGTAGAGAGGCATAGGGCTAATGCAAGGGGTTCCAAGCTATGCAGAGGCTAGCAGGGCTGACAAAGAGCCTTAGAGAAGCGTTGGAAGGATTTTCATGGGGTAGACTTGTTGAATATCTGCTTATGAGGATAGGTATTACTGCCAGATAGAAATCTCTATTGGGTGAGCTAGTTTGGCACCCTAGTTGTACTCAAGGAAGTTTCTTAATAATAAAACCCTCAGAACTGCTGCACTGGTTTTCCCAAGTTTGGTTTTTTCCGCAGACGATTTTCCAAAATAACGGTGTCCCTTGTGTGTTTGTCTATTATTTCAGTTGATGATCTATATATGAGTTGAGACTGCATTTGTGCTTATTTTCAATATTTATATGGTTAAATAACTTGTTAAGGAATAAACAAGTAGGTGAAATAAACTAGATAATGCAGGAAGAATTTCTCACGTGTTAGACTTAGATATTTCAACAGTTGACATCATAATATTAAATCCTATTGGCTCTTGTAAAGTTGATTTTTGTTGTACAAATTTTTTTTTAGGCCCATTTTTTACCTTGAAATTTCTCTAATGAATGTTTATTTTGTCATGTACTTTCATCAAAACATATAAAGGAGGACTTAGTAGAAAACTACGTGGGTTATATACAACATAATTTTCTCTTTAGGTGATTCCTCTTCTTGTGGCATCTCAAGAGCATGTACAAGCATAGGAACTTGCCCTTCAAGATAATTTTTTGAGTTGTTGTTGTTGTTCGGGAATAGTAACCATGTCAATCATAGGCATCAACTTTGATGTTATCCATCTGCTTGAGGATTTTGAATTTAGGTAAAATTTAAGAGGAGGAAGAGGTAATATTTACAATAGGAGGTGAAGATGAACTATTTCCATTTAATTGTGATTAAAAGAGATAAATAATATTGCGACTTTCGGGTTGCTTGAAAAGTTTATTCTTTGTGTTTCGAGCCCTAAAAGCACTCTTGGTTTCAAAAACTATTACTTCATGATTTTTGGCCCAATCCAAAGTAGAAACCGTACTATCAGGTTTTTTTCCAAAGGTCATTTCCCTCACATTTTTCTTAATTTAAAAAAAAAATCATCATGATGCTCCTCAAAAAAGTTGCACCATGGGTGAGAGAAAAGAAGAGAAAAGAGAATTATAGGTTTTCGGAGGAGTGTGAATGAATGCTAAGGTGGAGGTCTCAGAAAGCAGTTGTGTCACCACTTTCCTTTCAAATGAGATCATCTAATTATTCATATCTTGCATTAGCTACAAAATTGAATACATTTCGAACTTATTTGTAGAGTCTTCCAACGAGAGACCCATGCGACGTAGTTGTTCTTTGTATTCAAGGCATGTTTGAAGAGTTGACCCCTAGATTATTAGTTTTTCTCTCTTTGAGATGATGATGGTATGGGGCATGTAAAGTGATATAATAATTCATTAAAGATACTTTATTTTGAGGCCTTATGATCTCTAGGATTTTATTATATAATTTGGTGAAACATAAATTAAAAGTTTTGATTGATTCACCTTTGACAAAGGAAACAATTATTATATTTGCACAAGAGATCAATTAGACTTCGCGGTTGGTCATAAGTTGATTTAAACCAGTAGCATAATTATTCCCAACTCAAGAAGACCTTAGGAGAAAACTTAAAGAAATCAGTAGTGACCTTACCTTGCAAAGTATTAATGAAGAGGCACATACAAGTATTTTTATAATCATTGGCACCTATATTGTGACAAGCTTTTGAAAAGCGAACAAATGCTCATTTGTAGTTATAGTACCATCAACCAAGAAAAGTTTAAAATATTATGTTTAAACTTTTGAAGAGGATTATTAGCAGTGCAAGATTCAATGGTGATGGGACATGCTAGGGGGTGGCATTTGCATCTTCTTTGATTTGAATCAACCCATACTTGCAAATCACTTTGCCATGGTTGGTGGTTGATTGAACCATATTATAAGAAAATCAAAAACTATTAATTGATTAGATGGGGATAGAGTTGATGAATATGGGTTAGAAGTGGAAGAATACTGGGTTGAACCCTTAGTGGATCCTTCAGTCCCAAATATGACTCTTTGTGCAAGTGAAGCAATTTTTGATGAACTTGTGAGATTTTGAAAAAATAGGCAATGCGCCTCTACAACAAGGATAACTTTATGCCTTTTGAATATTTAGGACTTTCTCTATGGATTCTCTTGGAGAATTGAGACTCACTTGTCATATGCTCGCTATCTACGAGCAACGCATTCACGTTCGCATTCACGAAGATGCCTTTCTAAAGACTCTCTTTGCTATTGAAAATTAATGCCTTGAGCTATAACAACCCAATCACATGCAAATTATTCAAGGATGTTGGAATTATCAACGATAAACCCCAATAGAGAATGAGTAATATCACTTTGATTATCAATACAACATTCCAGATTAGGCTATCAAGCAAATTGAATGGTCCTTTGCAAGGTAAAACTTAACTTAGAAACCAAGGATCACTCTTGCTCTCAAGTATATTTGCCAAATGATGCTGACGAGGGAATTTTTTTTATACTTCTCCATCAAAGCCTCATTGGGCATGTGAGATACCCGAACTAGACCCTAATGTTTTATGCCCCAATTTTAGTGAGGGTTTTTGTATTTAAAAGTTTATTTACAACAAGGAAAATAAATTAATTAATATGCACATAATTAAATAAAGGCACAAAAATTAAATTTATATAAATTTTGCAACAACGAAGTGAAAGCATATACAAATGTATAATATGTAATAGCATATAAAGTTGTGAACAATTTGAAACTGAAACAAAACAATTTATGGACAATAATAAAACATTATTTCATAAGGCATAGGACTATGTAAACACTTGAAAATTTTGTTATAAAAATAAGTTAAATAAATTTTAGCTACCAACTGCTCATGAAAATAAACAAAATTTCAAAAATGTGCACACATATGGATGCCTAGAAAATGACTAATTGTTTATTAAAATTTGCGAGTACAACCCTATGCCTGGAAAGTTTCTGTGAAAAATATTGGCAATAACTAAATTTGAAATATGTATGATGTAATGGAATCATATACAAACATTTAGAGAGTAAAATTATATGAAGAAACAATAAGGAATCCTTCTAGGAGATTGATAAGATCAAATCAACAAGAATTATCTACAAAATTAGCAGCTATTAGCACCAACATTACATGTTAGACCTTCTATCAGCATAATAAAAATGCAGGAAATAAAGATCACCTAGTATTTCTCAAAAGAATGAGATGAATTTGCCTTCCACATTGTCTCTCCTTTGAGTGAGTATGTTGCCACCAAACATCTTAGCTTCTTGAACTCACATAATAATGAATCAGAGAAAAATAATAACAACTTTATAATATGTGCATACCTCTCCTCACAGAGTATTTCCTCTTTCCTTCATAGGCTCCTTTCCCTTTTGTATACCTTTGAAACAATTAGGGGGGATAATTGTTTATGATATTAGTTTTCATTTTATTTTAATATATTTTGTTATCATTCAAGAATGGGGAGTTCCAAAGGAAATGTTAAATTTTAGTTTAAATTTTAAGTAAGTTTGGTAGGTGGGGCCCCCCATATACTTTATAAAATTAATCATCCATTTATTCCTCCCGACATAACATGTGCTCATAATAAAATAATAACAACTAAAAATACACAATATGGAATATACTCCTCGTTCATCCACATATGTGTTATCAATCAAAACTACATATGGTACTAAAGTATTCATATCATATAGCCCCATGCCTCACAAAGTATCCATCTATATCTAACTATAAAATAATCCTTTTGCATCCAATCATGTAAGCCACAAAAGAAAATGCATGCATCATGAAAAACATCCCTCATATATTATGGTGTCGTGAAAGTCCCTTATAACGCCATCTAAATGTGCATGTGAATGACCATAACATTAAACATATAAATATAACAACTCAACCATAATAGATGACCACATATCTCCATAAAATAACATGTCATCCATCATAAATCTATCAAAAAATATAGTGATTTCATGAAAACTATCGTGTTAACACCATACAGAAAAATATTGTTGAAAGTGTGTCAAATACAAAATCAAAGTGTTGAGAGTGCATCAAATATGTATACTAAAAATAAATATGAAAGTTGTCACCATGACACATATGCTGAAATAAAATTGTATGTAGTATGAAACCATAAATCAAACACGCAGGCCATGAGAGATCAAGGTCCCTGTGAATTTCCTTGCCTTTGTTATCCTCCTCCTTACCCCAAGAATCTATTTTAGGGAACATGTCCTCTACTAATATTTCCCTTTTCTCACTCTTTCCTATAGTGGGGGTGTGAGAATGGGAGGATGTGGCTCCAAATGAAGAGCGAGAAGGGGTTGCTAGAGGGGGGTGAATTTTAGCAACAACAAACACTAGAGATGGTTGCAAGGGCTCATTTGGATGCAAGTTCATGGCATGTGAGGTTGTAGAGTACACAAGATGTGAATGAGGATGAAAATGATCAGAAATGGAGGGAAATCTTACATATCCTAAGGGATTTCAATAGGATTTTCATCACATCCATGAAAGGTAGGTAGTTACTAAGGAGAAAAGGGTTGTTTTGGAGGCAACTCTACAATGCTAGGGTGTGGAGGAGGCATGTTATGTGAAGATTGTGCAGATGGCTAGGGTTTCCTCCCATATATAAATGCCATGTTTGAGTAAGTTGATGAAATTCCTCAGAATCAACAACCAAGTGAATGGATAACCAAATCCTTTTGTTTCTCTCTTGTCTCCATGTCCCCCTCGACCCCATCTATAATTATAAGATCTTCAGTTATGAAACTCATGAGATAGAGAGAGAGAGACAGAGAGAGAGAGAGAGAGTATCCCACGAAAAATTTGTATGCATATAGAAAAAAAGCATATCACATATAAAATCATGTTTATCTAGGTGTGGGAAAAGAAAACAATTTTGTTGTAAGGAAATGGGGGGCTCAATACATGCACATGACACCATGACATCAAGAAATGGAACCTGACATAAATTTTAATGACACTGTAAGAGTATGAAATGGGAATTTTTGTGTCTATATGGAACAATAAAGCTCAAAAAATTATTTTCATGTTGATTGTTAATTGGTGTACATTCTATACTGTAAGGTGGGTTAGATAACTGTAAATAATAAAATAGTTATGCCTAAGAGTTCTCATGAA
Organism: Pinus taeda; assembly: GCA_000404065.3. Taxonomy (NCBI): domain Eukaryota; kingdom Viridiplantae; phylum Streptophyta; class Pinopsida; order Pinales; family Pinaceae; genus Pinus; species Pinus taeda. The sequence goes on along the minus strand of APFE030945012.1, from coordinate 175,615 downwards.
TTCGTAATAATCTTTGGGGCATGACATTATCATGCATGTGTTGTAAAGAGTGTCATTTCAAAAAACAAGGGTGGCTGTTCACAAATCAATTGGCATAAAGGGATAATATTTCTTGCCTAAAACAACAGAGCTTTATAATGATTTCCATGAGAATTTTTAAGAGCATAAAATAGTGACAATGAGAAGTGTTTTCACACAAAGATTAAAATTTTCCAACAAGAGTGCTTTTTGAGCAAGTTTTGGTTTTGATAATGAGAATTGAGACTTCCTAAATTCCCTTTTGAGACCGTAGGTCTATATTTCTTTTGTGTTTGAGGTGATGAGATTGAGTTGACTATATAAGCAGTGGAGGGATGGTCATATGAATATACAATGTGAGAGTGAATGTGCTTGTATGAGTTGGATTTTAACGAACCTAAGTGACATGAGAGTGCATTTTAAATTGAAAACTAAAAATCCCATGCAACCTTGTTGGTTGCACTGTGTATGATCCAATGGGATCATACCACTCAACTTTCTTTGATTTGACCAACACTCACCTAATTGATTTCTACGTCATTTATTTGTAACTCTTGCATACATGGGAGTACCCATTTCACATTAATTCTTAAGGTTCTCATTTTCATATCAAGGATGACACTAAACAACACATTTTTTCCTTCCATTATCTTATGGACACCAATTCTCATAACCCCGTCACGTTCTATCTATTAAAACATGGGCATCATAGCTAGCCATCCACTACTCTCGTGGCAAATCACATAGGAATACTTAACACTAGTCAATCCTCTTTTATGAGGAAATTTGATAGCCTCAATCACTTTCCAAGTGAGTATTTACAAAAGTGTGTATCCAAGGAGATAAATATATCCATTAGGCACAAGTCTTTAATAAGGTTATGTTGTAGTTGTTACAACCACCCTACAAAATTTTGCCCATGCTTTGATTTTGGAGCCTCACTTCTATCCACAAGAGCTCATCATTCACTATCGCCAAGTATACATGCTATCTTAAAGAATTATCTTTCATGTAGTGCTTGTGATTCTTTGTTTTGATCCCGATTTAATACTTTTCAGACATAAGTTATCTCTTACCTTGACTTTGCAGCTTTGTTGGTCTTCCCTTCAAAAATTGTGCAATCTCGGAAGGCAGATCAGCCTTGAGGACTGAATTGTGCAATCCAGGGAGGCAGACTAGCCTTGAGTTCAGAAGTTGTGCAATCTTGGAGAGCATTCCGACCTTGAGCTCAGAAATTGCACATAGCCATCCTTCCCCTCATAAATTGCACAATTCACTAAGGCAAAGAGTTGCCCAACACCTTGAGCTTGGGAATTGCACAATCTCCTTTGCCAATGTGAATGGCCGATCTCTCAAAAAATAAAAAATAACAAAGTAATCCCTAGAAAATACGGAGTGATCAATTAATTTCCTAAATAGTGGCACAAGTTGTTATTTTTGGAATTTTCACCAATAGGTGCTTTTTCCTTGATTTTAGATATGTGCGTCAAAAACCCTAACTAGTCAAGATCTATATAATAGAAACCCCTAGATCTCATTTTCACACTCCATCTTGGAGCTCTAGCCTTCCCAAGGAGATCAAGGAACCTTTGATTGAGTTTGCGGCACTTTTCCGAGTGAGTTTTTCTTTTGTCACTTTTTCTCTCTCTCTCTTTGTCATTTCGCTTATGTGAGTGTTGTTTTACTTGTTTCTCTTCATAGTTTCTAGAATTTTAACTTATATTAGCTTGTACAAGTGTTGGTTCAGTCCGTTGTTCGCATTTTACAAGTGTCTCATCAGCTTCTTATTGTTACCCATTAGGGGTCATTATTTCGATGACTCCCTATGCATGCTTGTTTTTCCTTTTGCATGTTGATCCTCTACACTTGATATTCATTTGTCTACCTTTCCTTTTTCATATATACACTCTTACTTGAACCATCACCCAGATCTGCCACTTTCCCATCCTCTTCCCGGGCAGATCTCCCCTTCATTTGGATAGTAGTTTCCATGTTCAATTGAGCATTGCGCAAGTCCAAGGATCAAGCCCCTAGATTGTCCTCTGAGACTGCACAATGTGCAGTCCCTGACTTGCCTGACTATGCATTGTGTAGTTACAGAGCTCAAGCCTCATCCTTGGCCACTAAGACTATGCAATACACAAACTCTCCCTCAGTATGCCTAGGATCATATTGTGCATTACGCAGTCTCTATCCTCAAGCCTCAAGCTTGACTGCTGAGACCAAAAATTGCACAATTCATGAGGCCAATATCTCCCCTCAACCCATAAATTTCACAGTTTTCCCTCTTAGTCTTGTGGTTGTCGCCTTGATCATTCTTTGTGAGTTAGTTTGCTTGAACTAATTTATGTTTTCCATGAGTGCATTTTTCTCCTACAGATATTGTAGTTTTTTAGCACTGACCTTGATCAATTACTATCATTATGGATCCCAAGAGATCTGACTCAAAGGACACTATAGAGAGTAGCATCAAGGAGGCAGTTGATAGTACTCCAGTGAATTTTCCAATTCACTCAGATACTCATTTATTCATAGAGAAAGAGTCGGACATTACCTAGCAGAAGGTGAACGAGGTGTTCTCACAAAAGGTTTCAAAGCAGATCTAGAAGACTAGCAAGTGTATGCCAATATCCAACGGTCAGGACTACACAAGATTTCATGCAGGTACCCAATTTTTCCATATGAAAACATCATCAGCTGGATACTGTCCCATATAGATAACAAGACCATAACTCTCAACATTGCCAGTGGACACAGGCTTGCATTTTTTATGGCAAATGACTTTCATATTATGTATCATTTGTCATTTCTAGAATATTACATGGATTCCCACTTCTATGCAGTCACCAACTACTTAAGCACAAAGGATATCATCAAAAGTTGGGTGAAAGAGCGTTCTAAATTCTTCAAACACCCAGAAACACTTACAAGACTAAATTCTTCTAGAAGTCCTATCAGTACTTGATAATATTATGTCTTCGTATCTATGGTTAGAGCATTACTGAGACCTTTCCAGAAGGTTGGGCATTCTTGCTTAACTAGGTTCTCAATGAAACTGTTCAAATAGTTGGATTTGTTGGTTCAACAATTGAGGACCCATGTAAACAGTGATAGAAACCCTCCCAAGGGTAAGAAAACTAGGTTCTACATGACTACCTACCTGTTGGATGCAATTGTGCTTAGAACTATTTTTCTGGCATGAATTGGACCTGGTCACTAAAAGAACCTATTGTGCAGATTTACTGCAAGCTGCTTTCGGAGTGCAGTTACAAAGGAGTGATGGAAATTGTTAGCCCCCTATACTACTACTGTAACCCCTTATTGTTATTAGTGCAAACCCTCTATTATATTGGTGTACCCATGTAGTCCCCATATTGTTACTATTGTGCCCCATAGAAGCCCACTATTGTTATTATTGTGCCCTTACATTATTATTGTTATGTCGGCTCTGATTATATTATGACCCCTTAGACTCCTATATATAGAAAGGAGGTCTTCTCATTTATATCATCCAAGAATTGTTCATTTGTGTAATGTAAAGGAGGTTTCCTCCTTGAAGATACTTATTTCTAAGGCATTCATCTATCTTTTCTATCTTTTTGTGAGCTGGTTTCATAACATTTGGTATTAGAACTGTGGATTCTAAGTTTTCGCTGCTCCAAACAGGTCATCGTAGAATTTTCGCTATAAATTTTTTTCCTGTGATGTTTCAGAATCTAAAAACAAACCCATTTCTAAAGACACCACACTGAACCTTGGGTCCAAATTTCAGATCTTGTCTCGCTATGTTTTCAGATATATAATCTGAGGAAGTTAGAGTTTCTGCAGACTCCTGAATTACATCCCAAACAGGAGACCTTGGGAAAATCATCATAACTTTCGCTCTGAGCATCAGATTGCAATTTCATAAGAAGTTATAGAAAGAGGATGACCTGTAGTTTTTTGTGTATTTTTTTCAGGACCTAAGTTCAAAACAAGGATACGTGGCACTTCATACAATTTCACTCTTCTGAAAAGGTATATAATCAGGTCATCTTGGGAGATTGTGCATAAATCTTTCTTGTAGAATACAATTTTGATCAGACTGGTGGCATTGGTAAGAGGACATAAAGGGCTACTGTAGGTCTCAATTTTAGAACTAGAAGAACCAAAATTACAGAGTTATAGTCGTTGCAATTTCGTAAGAGGTTACAGAAAGAGGGCGACCTGTAGTTTTTTATGTATCCTTTTCAGGTCCTGAGGTCAAAACAAGGACACATGGAACTTCATACAAGTTCGCTCTTCTGAAAAGGTATATAATCAGGTCATCTTGGGAGATTGTGCATAAATATTTCTTGTAGAATCCAATTTTGATTAGACTGGTGGCATTGCTAATAGGACACAGAGGGCTACTGCAGGTCGCAATTTTAGAACTGGAAGAACCAAAATTAAAGAGTTATAGTCGTTTCAAGATCGAGCTCCTAAAATCAAGAAAAGGCGATATGAGGAAGTTTGATGGCAAGGATCCGATAAATAGGATACTTCAGATGGAGCAATATTTTGATCTACATGGTGTACCAATGTTACAAAAGGTATGTATTGAATCTTCATATTTAGAACCAGATCAATTTTTATGGTATAAAGGCTTTGTTCTCATAAACCACTTGTTACGTGGTCAATTTTCACAGAGGAAATGATAGCACATTATGATGATACAAAGAAAAACTCCTTCTTTAGCCAATTGATAAATCTCAAACAAAAGGGTTAAATGAAAGAGAACATTGAGGACTTTCAAAAATTGAATAGAAGGGTAAATTATATTCCAAAGAAGCAAAGGATTTATGCCTTCATAGGGACTTTAAAGGATAACGTTCAACATGAGGTTCATTTTTGGGGACCTGATTCATTGGAGGAGGCATTCGAGTTGGCAAGAAAAATTGAAAGCGAAATTATGGAAACAAGGAATCCCACTACTCATGACTATAATTATGGAAGTGTTTCTTCTCCGAGCCTTCCACAACCTACAAGGCTTAAACCACAACAATTGGAAGAAAAAAGAGAAAAAGGGCTTTGTTACAATTGTGATAGAAAATGCACTAAATTTCATAAGTGTTCTGAGAAGAAATTATTTTACATAGAGCATGAAGAGGAGGAAGAAAAGGATCAAGAAACATCAAAAGAAGAGGATATATGCCAGGACCCAACCCCATATAAAGCAAAAATGAATCCGACCATATCTTGTAAAGCATTGGCATGAATTACCAAACTCTCAAGATAGAAGGACATGTCAAGAAGAAAAAGGTTCAAAAAGTGAAAGATCACATCGAGAAAGAAGAAATGAATCCAACCATATCTTGTAATGCATTGGCCGGAATTACTACTCCTCAAACTATCAAATAGAAGGACATATCAAGAAGAAAAATGTTCAAGAAGTGAAAGATCACATCGAGCTTCAAGAAATGAATCCGACCATATCTTGTAAAGCATTGGAAGAAATTACCACTCCTTAAACTGTCAAGATAGATGGACATATCAAGAAGAAAAAGGTTCAAGTAGTGAAAGATCACATTGAGCATCAACAACAAGTTCTCCAACTTTTAAAGGATAACGCCACTTTGGTGCAGAATCGAATGAAACAACAGGTAGATCAACATCATAGTGAAAAATGTTTGGATGTTAGTGATTGGGTATTTTTATGGCTACATCTCAAGCAAGCTATTTATGACAAGGAAATGTAGGCAATACTACATGCACTTAAGAAATGGTGACCTTACCCAATGGGAAGACACTTCAAGGTAAAAATGGATCATGATAGTCTTAAATATTTTTTAGAACAAATATTATCTTTAGAAGAATAGAAAAAATGGGTCACAAGTATGTTGGGTTATGACTTTGACATCATCTATAGAAAAGGGAAGCAAAATTTTGTTACAGATGCACTCTCAAGAAAGGATGAGGATGTGGAAGCATTGCTTTATGCTATTTCTATTATCCAACTAGATTGGATAAACGAAATAAGGGATGAATGGAAGAAGGATGAAAAAGTGTGGCCACTCATTGAAAAGTTGCAGAAGATCCCAATTCAAGCAATATGGCCTGAACTTGAAGAGGAAGGAAAAATCATATTGGAACCTGGAGAAATCATAGAAACAAGAACCTGATAGCTACAAAATTGATCAATTTCAGAGTAACTGATCAAGTGGAAGAACTCACCCGCTGAAGATTCCACATGGATGGATAAGAATTTTATACAGAAGCATCAAGAACTACCCGAGCATTGAGGACAACATTTTTTGAAGGATAAGGGCATGTTAGGCCCCTATACTACTAGTATAACCCCTCATTGTTATTAGTACAACCCCCCTATTATATTGTTGTATCCATGTAGTCCGCATATTGTTACTATTGTGCCCCATAAAAGCCCACTATTGTTATTATTGTGCCCTTACATTATTATTGTTATGTCGGCTCTGATTATATTATGACCCCTTACACTCCTATATATAGAAAGGAGGTCTTCTCATTTGTATCATCCAAGAATTGTTCATTTGTGTAATGTAAAGGAGTTTTCCCCATCGAAGAGGCTTATTTATAAGGCGTTCATCCATCTTTTCTATCTTTTTGTGAGCTAGTTTCATAATAGAAATTTTAACTGATCACTTCCTCATTCCATTGTACAGATTGATCTTTCAGGAAGAGCCACCTTGCATGTCCCATGGGGCAATGGAAGCAGTTTCATAATTAATAGATTGGTTTGACTCCTCGGATGGCACCTTCCTCAAAGTATTTGGAGGTCAGAAGTCTCCACATATTCTATTGAGATATGCCACCAACAATTTTGTTATGCAAGAAATTTCTTATCATCTATCCATAGGGTTATCATGAGTGTTACATGAGAAGAAGAAGGCACCTTGGCCCATTTTTCCTTTACAATTAGGCTATATGAGATCAATCATTTGAAGGTTGCTGACATCGAAGGCAAGGAAATAGAGATATTCACATTTGGTCAATTGGACTTCAATCTGTACGATCCTAGGAATGGCTATAAAGAAAATTGTGTGAGGATTCATTACCAATGGCTGAGTGGGAAATTTTATAGGCCCAAGGAGGAAGAGATGAAGAATTTTTACAATTCTTCCAAGTCCTATAGACCAATCAGCTTCACAGGAACATCATAGGTTACTCCTCAGAAAGAAGTCACTCCAGAGGCAGAACCAACAAAAAGGCGCAACACAATGCAAGAAAATGGCAAGAGGAACGTTGCACATAACCCAGTGGAAGAGTAGAGTTGTAAGATGAAAGTATATCCAATCATCCTGAAAGTGGCCATAGCAGTAGAAAAGAGCAGGAAACAAAGAAATCAGGAAGAAGAGATGAAGCAAAGAGAAGAACAAGAGAATAGGAGATTGGAAGAAGAAAGGGAAAAACAAGAAGAATAAGAAAGGAAAAGAATAGAAGAAGAAGAAGTAGCATGGAAACAAGTTGAGGAATAAGAGCAGAACTGGCTACTAGAAGAGGAGAGAAAATATATGTAGGAGAATGACTTTTCTTAGGAAATTGAGGAACTAATTGTGATACAAGGCATGGAGGTGGAACCACAGCCTCTAAACCAAGATGTTGATCTTATGTCTAGCACTCAAAAGGTCACCATTAGACAAAGCTCTAAGTGAAGAAGAGGAAATTGTTCGTCTTAATGATGGTCCGATCATGGATACATATAATTTGACTTAAGATGAGCTTCAAAAGAAGATTGTACAAGCAAGAAATAATTTTTTTCCTGAAAGTCTAACATCTCCTACATTCATTAGAGAAAGGGTGATTGTAACAGACACCAAGAGAAATTAGGAGGCCATAACTGTAACCAAGTTAGCCTTTGTAGGTGCTAACTAATCAAACAAGAAGTACCTCATGACTAAGAATAGGAAAATGGTAAAGAACTTGCAAGATGCAAGGCAACAAATTGAGCAACTCCAAGCAGACGTCGAGAAAGCAGAACCTGCATAGGTATATGTGGGAGGACTTAAGGTAGCCATACTTGGTGAAGTATCGGGAATGGGAGAATCCATGCAGAGCCTTTATGAGGAGCTCATCCCCATGCATAAAGCAGTTATCCACTGGCACAACATGCAATAGTGGTCAATTAAATACAAAGGGGCACCGTCTGAATACAAATAATATGAAGAATTACATTGGTGGCCCTGCGCATAACAACACCATGTTTCTCCTGCTGAAGAAGGAAATTCAAACATGTTCCAAATCAGTCTACTTGGATGCAATGGAAGGTAGAGTCTGCTTCTAGCCTAATCCCATCCCATAGTTTGGGGAATTCATCGCATAGTATAAGAATTGGCACCGCTATGTGACCGAGGAGATGCAACTTGAGGTGGCTTAGCTAGAGTTTCCCCAAGCTCAAGCTTAACTTGTTTAGTCTTATTAGGCTACCTAGTTGGCTCTACCCAATTTTTTTCCTATATGGGTATGAGTATATTATAATATTCTTTTGTAATCATTTTGTAAGTGAAATTCCAAGTGAAAATTATGGAATATGAAGAGTCATTTTTTAATGAAGTTGAAGAGTCATGAGATAATTGCAAGAGTCTCAAAAGGGAGCTGAACAATCACCCCTTTTGTTATAAATGTCCTCATAACTCATGTAAAGGGATTTTGCGAGCCAAGCTTTTGGCTAGGATTTTGGCTTAGGATCAGAAGCTTGGGAGTTTTGAGCTTTGGCTTCTCCATATCATAGAGGGAGTATCTTTCTTTGGAGGAGTAGGTGTTGGCTTCATGTTCCACTATTGGGACTAATGGTTCATCAACTGTATATGTACGCTTGGGACTTTCACTTTAATAAACACTTAGAGCCGACACATTTTCATGCATATGTTATGAATATAGTAGGGCTATTCTTGATATGTTTGTGATATATGTTATTTCATGTGCACTAACACTTATGAACTATTTCATTTGCATTAGTATGAATCATGTTGAATGTGTGTTATTGTATATTTCCATCATGGTTAACTTGTGAAATATTTTGAACACTAACTTGTGATTCCTTTTATGCTCGTGTGTTCCTTTCAAGCTACGTACTATTACAAGCTTCTAATGGGCTCACTCATTTTCCTTTCATCATGTTAGACCCTTTCATGCATTGTATTTGACCCTTCGCAAAGCCACACACTTGTTTCACCAAAGACAAGAATACATCATTTTATGCATTATCGCATCCAAGGAATAACATTAAATCCCACTATTTCGGCAACCAAGTCGTATTCCATATGGGGCTCCTACTCCAAACAATGTGAGGTCTAATTTGGACTTCATATCGGGGAGACCCATGAATTTTGGCGGGTCCATCACCATCAACATCTCTAGCTCTAGAAAGAGGCCCAGATGACAAGCTGAGCCTATGAAGTCCATTGTGAACTTTCCTTATCTTCTAATGGCTTCTTCCAATATCTTAACAGCAACTTGTTTTTCTGGAATGGAAAATCTAAAAGTTCCCTTAGGGATAATTAATGACTTTTCAAATCTAAAGTTTGATGGCAAGGGTGGAACAACCATTCTTGAGCACACCACTCATTTCCTTGAATTTTGCACTCATTGCAATATTCATTGTGAGGATATTTCTTGTAGTTTGTTCATTCTCATGTTCGAAGTGTGTGTTAAGGAATGGTATTACACATTTCCATCTGCTTCTATTCACTCTTTTGAACATCTTGTCAAGGAGATCTGCTGCACTTTTGATAGGTATGATTACAAATATATTTTTAAGGAAATCATGCATCTAAGAAAAGCACTTGATGAATCTCTTAATGGTTTTCATGATCGTTTTATCCATTTCTATTACGATTTTTCAAAATATGATATTGATTGGAATTTGATGAAAGAGAAGTTTCAATTTACTTTTCATATTTTGATGAATCCAAAAGAATATGAATCTTTCAAAAGTCTCCCAACATACACTGGTTATGGAGCTCTTAAATCTATGAAAAAGCAATTTGTTGTTCTAAGTGACTCTTCATATTCTTCTCATCAAATAGCTCTATTTATGTAGGTTGAGTTTGGTTTAATTGAGAGTCCATCCGTTGATCTACCACCATCTTCTCCCACCCTACATATTAAAAATTTAAATACAAGTTTGGACTGTGGATCTAGCTTTTTTGGTAATGTTCTTTCTCCTCACCCTCCACCTATTGGTTCTTTTGGTCATCTTGATTGTGACTTTTTATCGGTTTCAATTGTTTCTTCCAATGTTCTTGAGCATCAAACTCAGGATGGACTTAATGTTGACTAGCAAATTTGTGATATCATTTACAACGACTATGTGTGGGATTCTATTTTCGAAATGGAATCTGTGATGAAAGTTGATGTTTCTCCCTTTTCCCCTCTCCCTTATTATCCTGAAATTTTCCATGATTCTATCATACCTATTGTGTCTATTGAAGAATCAATTTCTCATGATGTTAGTTTTGATCACACTTAGGACTTGTGGAATGTCAGTTTGGCATTTGAACTCAAATAGGGGAAATCTTCTCTTCTTGATCCCTCCAATCCATTATATGATCATTGTGAACAAACAAAGAGAGAATTTTTTTTTTCAATCTCCACCTCTCTACGATTCATCAAATCAAGAGGATGCCTTTATTTTCGATGTTGAACTCACTGATCATGGTTTTCCATTGTTGATTTTTCTAACCCACCAATTTTCAATGATCTATCTTCTTTTATTTTGGAACTATCGCAAGTTGTCGAGGCACTTCAGCCCATGCTGATGGTTATGTTAGGTTCTCACAGTCTTAATGTTGGTTCCAATCATGATCAGGATAGTACTTTATCTTTCAAGAATCCTCATCATTCGATCGCGCAAATTAAAAATCAATCCTTTCCACAATCTTCACACCCTCCATTTTTTTTGCACGATGCCATCACTCAACCATTGGAGGTTTCATACTTAGTAAGATCATTTGTGAAACGTACTTTTTTCACTCTTTATGTTTTCTAAGTTTAGAATTTCGAAATATTTCTCTTGCATGTCACCTTGTTGCGATGTGTACAAACACCACAATGCATCCACAGAGTGTTTTACATATGCTTTTCTATTATATTTTTCTACGTGCATTTTCACTCTTCGAATGTTGTGGCATGTATCGATTGATATTTCTTGTATGTTGTTATTCTTGAAAATATTTATTACTATGGATTCCCTCGCCCATGTAGGTCAGCCTATGCGTCGGTGGTTGCACTAATAATTTCATTTTACATAAGCCTAGCCTATTCATGGTTAGTTTAGGAGTTGGAGTAGTTTGTTTGTTTTCTTTATTTTTCTTTTGATTTGATTTAATTTATTCCATGCTCTTTTCTTTCGTTTTCATTGTAGGATAGCTTCTGCATGATTGTTTGGGTTCAAAAGCAAGCATGGTGAAGTTCGAGAGGAAATGGTGCTACTATCAACGCTTGGTTATTTGTTTATTCCCTCACTTTGTGTGGATCTTGCACCTTTTAGTCTATGACACCCTAATGGAAAATATGTTCTTTCTCAGAGAGAAATGTAGTGGAACCAAAATTCTTGAATCTCTAACTGGTACCACGTACTCTAATCGGTTTTAATGATTGGTTAGTTTTTCTTTGTCAATTAAGTCGAGTAGAGTAAGGAGGGGAGGAAACTTCAACAAGTGACCTATATTTCAGAGGTGTATAAACATCCTTCTCTAATGGGAAAACCTCCTCTAATCTCAACAAATCAGGATCCCTCTTCCACTCCCTAAAAAACAATAAGTGCCTATGCATAGTTCTATGAATAAAATGCAAAAAAATAAATAAAAGTGTAGAAAATCTGAATGTATGTTAACCTGATAATGCAATATACATTAAAGCAGAATATTATAACCTACTTCTACTATCAATTTGTGGAAGCTTAAATATCAAGCTGAACAATATAGCTAGAAGAAGAAGATCAATCGCACAATACACATGAAAATACTTTGGGGAAATCCTCAGCTAAAAGCCCCACTATCTATATTACATACAAGGTGGAAATACATAGGAATTATACAAAGCCTTAGCTCCCATAGCTAGCCAGATCTTAGTACAATCCTCATAGATGCTCACAGGAAATCTTGACTTCTCTCAATCCTTCCTCTCTACCCTCCAACCTCCTATTTCCTTGCTTTGTTCCTCTGGGATGATTCACCTTCAACCAAGTGGAAAAAATCTTCTACCCAGTGGATGATCACTCTCACACACTATCAGAACTGTGCAATACTCAAGGAATATGATTCCTTCTACATGCATGAGTTTTCTTTATAAGAAAACACATGCAATTGATAGTACAATGTCCTTGTCTTTAATCTCAATTGGGTCTTTCTCAAAATAGACATGCATGAGTTTCTGATGAGGGAATCTTCAGTTAACTGGGGTACACTAGTTAGATGCATGCATGCATAAACTGACTGTTAACTTACCATTAGTTCCTCAAATACTTTGGAACTAATTCAACTGGACTTAACTCAGTAAACTGAGTTAACTAATTACAACTCAAATATAACTCAATCTTATATCCTTAATTTAAGGGATAACTCTTGCATGACTTCAGAAAGACTTCTAACTTCAATTTATCCAACTAATTAAGTCAAAATAACTTAATTAATTAATTCCAACTAGCTGTTAAGACTAAATTCGATTTTAATTCACAATTTAATTCAAGGAAAAATTAAATTGGAATATTCTTGTTGCCACATTTCAACACTCCCTCTCAACAAGAAAGAGATTATCTGCCACCCTGATCCAGTCCCTATGGAACTTGAATTTACACTTTGACAATTCCTTTGTCAAAATGTCAGCATCTTGCTCCTCTGTCGAAATATTCTGCAGCAACATGATCCTCCCATCTTCAGCAGCTTGCTTTACCTTGTAAATCCAACGGAAACTCACAACTGACTTGTTCTCCAGTCTCAGAACCACGTCCCAAACATTGTTACGAACTATTGAGTCATACTCCTCCACCATAGCATCAGCCCAAATCAGCTGCTACACTACTTCCTCAATGGAAGATGGCTCGGTCGCAACACATTCCCCAACAAGGTCCATGTATCCAGTGTACCTCTCAAGTGACCTCCTTTGTCTGCGCTAAGAAAATGGTGCTCCCACATTCTCTCTTGCATCCTCTAACAATCTGTCAGCTTCTCTTGTGCACTTTCGTCCATCTCTGGAAGACTCCGCTTGAGTGGATGTCTCCACTCCTAGAACCTCTGCATGCGGCTACTCTACATCAGTCTGAGGCTCCTCCTCCTTAGGAACCAACAGTTCCTCCACGACCTGTAGTTGGAACTCCCTATCAAGGGAAACTCGCATGGCCTTCTGCTCATCAAACTTGAGATCTCTGCGAACCATTGTCCTCCGACTGGTAGGCAAGTACACTCGATAGTTGTGAGGTGTATCAGTGTACCCCACAAATATCCCCAACTCTGCTATTGGCTCAAGCTTCTTCTGTGCATCCTTTGTCACATGGCAATATGCTGATGAGCCAAAGATCTTGAAGTGCCCCACATCTGGACTCTTACCGGAGAAAGCTTCCTCTGGTGTCTTCATCCCAACTATGCGATGCAGCCTTATATTCTGTACATAGACCATTGTGTTGCATGCCTCAGCCCACAAGTGAAGTGGTAGGCCTTGGTCATGCAACATCGCCCGAGCTACCCCTACAATAGTTTTGTTCTTCCTCTCAACCACCCCATTCTGTTGTGGGTTATGAGGTGCCATCAACTCTTGTTTAATTCCTTTCATTGCACAGAATTCCTTAAACTATTGAGAGACATATTCTCCACCATTGTTGCTTCTTGAGGCCTTGATCTTCTTCCTTAGCACTTTCTCGATCAAAGCTTTGAACTCACAAAACTTTGTGAATTTTTGGTCCTTCTTCTGCATGAAATAAATCCAACATTTACAAGAATAGTCATCAATGAAAATCACATAATACCTTTGATTCAATGTGGATGTCTTCGAGAATGGTCCACACACATCAGTATGAACTTGCTTTAAGATAGCCTCTGCTCGACTGTCACGATCATGAAAGGAAGACTTGGTGTACTTTCCCAAGGTACAACCTTTGCATGTGTCAACTTGCTCAAGTTTACTTTTGGGAAGTCCTGTAGATATCTGTTGCATTATCTTCAAAGCCCCATGATGAAAATGGCCCAACCACCTGTGCCACAACTCGCCAATGTCTTGGCTTTGCACCAATTATGCTTTCATACTCAATGTTACATAATCATCTACCTCTAGTTTATAGAGATTCTTCACCTGAATCCCTATCCTCTTGGTCTGAACCATGGCTATGTGTCTTAGGAACACCTTTCCTTTACTGAAGACAACATCGTAGCCTTTGTCCTCCAACATCGCGACTGATACCAAATTCTTCTTTAGTCCAAGCACATATTTCACATCTGTCAAGGTGATATGAGTTCCATGCTCCCTCTGAAAAGCAACCATGCCAACTCCTGAAACACTATACCTTCCATTGTCACCCATCTCTATGTGCATCTTAAGGTCTTTCTCCCCCAAGGCACTGAATAAAAGTTTATCACCGTCATGTGGAATGAGGCTCCACTATCAAGATACTAGACACAACCCATCATCGATGACACCATGCATGTGATGAGGGTAAAGTCCATTTCAAACTGAGAGGCTAATGCCTCACCTTCCGTTCCTTCCTAGGATCCCTTCTTGGACTTCTTCGATGGGAAATTAGTCGCATAATGTCCCACCTCATGACAATTAAAGCATCTCACTTTAGACTTGTCACCCTTCTTCCCTCCATGAGAAGAATTCGATTGGGAATGGGAAGCCTTCCCCTTCCCTTTCCTTGCATTACTCGCTAAGGCCAGATTTTCTTCATCATCATCCTTGGATGAATAACCATCTCATGTGCTCCTCCTGATCTCCTCCTGCATCAGATCCGACCACAGTCGTTCCCAATCACAGTTTCTCCCTTCCATTCATAGAGACTTGGTAGCTATTCCAACTCTTTGGAAGACCAAGGAGAGCGAAGCTCACCATATCATCATCGACAGTAGTTATTCCCACACTGCTAAGCTCATCTATGTAGGTGGTGAGCTTGTTCAGATATGTGGAAATAGTATCACCCTTCTCCATCTTGATTCTTCGAAGCTTATCCTTGAGCGCCAATTTCCTCTGGTCACTACTGTTCTGGTAGAGATCCTTCAATGTCTTCCACATTGAAAATGGAGTATCCTTCCCATGGAGACTCAAGACAATATGGTCTCAAACTCCCTCAAGGATGATCTGTCTCGCCTTCACCACACACTTCTTCCACTCAGCCAACTCTTGTGCATTAGTTGAAGCCGGCTTTGGGATTTTTTTATCAATGAATTCCTTCAAGACATTGTCTTCTAATACAACCTCCATTCTATATTTCCATGCTATGTAATTTGAGCTACCTTCCAAGGCATACTCGAGTCTCAAGCCATAGAACGCCATTGGCCAACCTTGAAGTATGATAAGAATTCGATTTGCACCTGTAACCCCAAACCTCAAACTTCGAATTCTCTTCTCTATATACTGTTCACAGTTCCAATACCGTGTAGAAAATTTCTACAAATCCAGCTCTGATACCATGTAGAAAATTTGAATGTAGGTTAACTCGATAATGCAATATACATCAAAGCAAAATAATATAACCTACTTCTACTATCAATATGCAGAAGATTAAAGATAAAGTTGAACAATATAACCAAAAGAAGAAGAATCAATCACACAAGACACATGAAAATACTTTGGGGAAAGCCTCAGCTAAAAACCCCACTATCTGTATTGTCATACAAGATGGAAATACATAGGAATTATACAAAGCCGTAGCTCTCACAGCTAGTCAGCTCTCAGTACAATCATCAGAGATGCTCACAGGCAATCTTGACTTCTCTCAAGCCTTCCTCTCTACCCTCCAAGCTCCTATTTCCTTGCGTTGTTCCTCTAGGGTGATTCACCTTCAACCAAGTGGAAAACCTCTTCTACCCAGTGGATGATCACTCTCACACACTGTCAAAACTGCGCAATCCTCAAGGAATATGTGATCTAGACTTAAACAGGAACGCAATAAAATACAGAGATAACTGATAGACAGATATGCAGTGGAAATAATACTTCATTTCATTACTGTAAAATACTGAAATATGCTTACAACCGGAAATGGAAATAAACCAGCTAGGGCGATGGTAGCTTATCTCTGAGAAGAGATGTGTGGCTTCATGCCTCTGAACTGTGTTACAAATGAGGCTCGAAGGCCTATTTATTGTTGAGAAACAATGGAAAACCCTTCACATTCCAAAACTTAACCCTGGAAGATGAACCGCCAAATTGTGGGCCCCGTTTTGGGTAAGTTGGTACATCAACTTCCCGGGGTCGCGAATTGGTCGTCTTATCTCCGTTTGACGCGCATGATAGCCCATTGGAAATATCTCTCCGAGGACTACGACAGAAAAGATGATTTTTTGACAGAAAACTTGTTGGTGGTAGATTTCCCAAAAAACGTTGTTTATGGCCTCAAAACAGCTCTGGAAGTTTAGGACCCGAAAAACTACTAAAAATAGTAAATTGTGCTATAATTAAGGAAACTGAAAAATTGAAAGAGACAGTTGTGGGGTCCAAATGGGATAGGTGGGTGGCCACCAACACCCACCTGGATCATTCCTCCCCCCTTAGGAAGCAATGGTCGCCATTGCGTTGAGTTCCTCCTTGAGATGACGAAGCTTCTGCTGAGCTGGGTCTCTGTTGAGCTGTTCTGCAATCTCTGATGTGTCCAGAAATGGTGGAAAGCATGGTCGAAGACATTCCACATTGAACACTCGGTGCAAGCGAAGGAATGGAGGAATGTTGTGCTTCAACGCATTGTTGCCCGTAGCCTTGGTACTGGTGTAAGGACCATGTCGGAGTGGTTTGAGTTTCTAATGGGTTCTGGTAAGGCATTCTCTCTACATATGCAACCAAACTTTGTCGCCCACCTGAAACTTGTGCGGTACCCTTGTGGGTGAGGAGAAGTTGTTCCTGTGTTCTGTCATGATCGTATCCCTTTGCTATTGCTGCTACATGGAGGAACCCTTTGCGGGGGTCATGGATGTAGCAACGATCTTCCCTTTACTTTGGGAGCGAACCAAACAGGAAATAAATTTCCTAGTCTGGGAGATGAGCTTGCTACCTTTCTTAGCAGAGATCAAAGAGGTGGCGGTAGGTGGGGCTACCTCTGGTATCCTGTATAATGAATTATCCAAGTAAATAATGACAGCGCAAGGCCTTGACTCATACACAGCATGTCGCTTCCACAAGTATGGTTGGACTAATAGTACATCACAAACATCCAGAGGTGTAACATCACACAATACCTCGTCTGTGAAGGGCTTGATGCTATAGGGAAGGCGGCACTGCTGGAAAACTTTGAGATCTTGTCCTTCATGAAGCCACCCGATACTGTATGGCTGCGGGTTTGGTGTAGTTGGTAGGCCCAACTGCTTCACAACCTCTGCTAAAATGAGGTTCTTTTGGCTGCCACTGTCAACAATGAATTGCAGCAGTGATCCCTTCACCCACATCTGTGAGTGGAAAAGACATTCCCCCTCCTCTGGCTCTTCGGGCTCATTCTTTTGGATCTTGGCAGTGGCAATAGTGGTGCTGGAATCTGCTTCCCTTTGCCATTCCCCTTGTCAGGTTCTGGCTCAGGGTCAGAACTTGCATCTGATTCGGAAGCCTTCAACTCGGCCACCAGTGACTGCTTGGTCCGACACTCACTTGTGTTATGAGTAGGACTCTTGTGGAACTCACACCACTTTCCTGTGTCCTTCTTCGGCTTTGTGGTGTTGTTCTTTTCTTGTGGCTTCGACGGGTTGTCTTGGTCACCCTGCCTTGGTTTTGTCCTTTGGGCTTCGGATTTGCAGATCCAAAGTCTCTCTTCTTCTGTTTGAACTTTTGCTCGATTTTGACAGCGTATTGGTATGTTGTGCCGAGTGAGGAGATGTCCAAGAACTCCATCTCTTCCTGGATGTATCTATGCAGGCAACCGCGGTATTTGAGTACCAGATGCAGCTCAGAATCTTTGATACCCAACTGTGTGCGAAGGGTATGAAAAATGTTTGTGAACTCTGAAACATCTTGGTCTCGTCCCTGCCGCAGTGTGGTCCATTTGATGTATTTGTCCTCATAGCATTTGACAGGGTAGTACTGCTCCTTGATGGCATCCCGAAATGAATCCCAAGTGGGTGCGGCTGAAAATAGTGAGCCTGTGCTTTCATCCTTCTGCTCGCAGTAGGTTTCCCACCAGTCCTTGATGTGGGGGGCTGCTTTGAGAAGAGCGAAAAAAATCTTTTCTCGACTTGAAAATTCATGAACAGAAAAATACCCTTTTAGTAGATTTAACCATTTATCTACCACATTTGCATCTATCTGACCCTCGAATATGGGGATTTCAAAATTAACTTGTACCTTAAAGGGAGTGGCGTTTCTAGAGTAGCTGTTGGAATCCGATGCGTCACTTCTAGGTAGCCGCTAAAGGATTTGGGCAAAGTTTTCCATCATCGTGTTCCATTGTCGCTCGAGGGCTTCTTCGAGCAAGATTTTGATAGGATCTCCTGCCCCCTCATATTTCTTCTCATCCGCAATGGGAGGCCGTCGGGATTTGCGAGGCTGGTCTTGCAAAGGTTCAACCAGTTCAAGCCCTAACTCCTTATATCTCGACCTCGTTGGGGACATGCAAAGAAAAACAGAGAAAAAGCAGACCGCTCTGATACCACTGATCCAGATTTAAACAGGACGCAAACAAATACAGAGATAACCAATACACAAAGATGCAGCGGAAATAATACTTCATTTCATTAATGGAAAATACTGAAATATGCTTACAACCAGAAATGGAAATAAACCAGCTAGGAAGATGGTAGCTTATCTCTCAGAAGAGATGTGTGGCTACCTGCTTCTGAACTGTGTTATAATGAGGCTCAAAGGCCTATTTATTATTGAGAAATAATGGAAAACCTTTCACATCCAGAAACCTAACCCTAGAAGATGAAATGCCAAATTGTGGGCCCCGTTTGGGTAAATTGGTACATCAATTTCCTGAGATTGTAACTTTGGCATACGATCTCCATTTGATGCGTACAATAGCTCATTAGAAAAATCTATCCGAGAACCACCACTTTAGGAGGAAACAGCCCCAAATTTCCAAAAAGACGTCGTTTAGGGCCTCAAAACGGCTCCGAAAGTTCAGGACCCGAAAAACTGCTAAAAATAGTAAACTGTGCTACAATTTAGGAAAGTAAAAAAGTTGAAAGAGACAGTTGTGGGGGTCCAAATGGGATAGGTGGGCGGCCACCAACATCCACCTGGATCAGAAACATCCATCTCAAAGTTCTAGACTCCTCAACTACCTTCCAAACTTCTGTTTTTATCAACTCCTAGAAGTGGTGGAAAAAGTTTGATGTGAATCCATCCGGGCCTGGGGCCTTCCCCACCTTCAGCTGATGTACTGCCATTTCAACCTCCTGTAGATCCACCGATCTGAGAAGAAGTTGATTATGCTCCTGAGAGATAATTTTTGGTATGTTTCGAGTAATTTTTTCGATGGTTTTCGATCGATCAATCTGAGGCTCTCGATGTGCTTGCTTGAAGTAGTTTAAAAGTTCGCCTTCGATTGCTTCATGAGTTTCTAGCCTAAACCCCTACGCATTTTGGATGTGAGCAATAGTGTTGTTCATTCTGCGTTGGATGGCAGTATTATGGAAAAAATTTGTGTTCTTTTCGCCATTCTTAAGCCACCTTATTCTCGATTTTTGCCTCCATAGAGTTTCTTCCTGCTTGGCCCTTTCTGTGATTTGCACCTCAAGAGATTTTTCCTGTTCTGCCAGATTTTCAGAATGCCCTTCAGTGATTATTCTCTGTTGTAGACTCTTCATGTTTTGATTCCAAAAGAGGTGTGATTCCAATGTTTAATCTTACTTTTGAGATTCTTGAGCTTCTGTTGAAATTGAAACATATTAGAACCATTTGGAGGAGCAAAATTATTCCACCCATATTTGATTAAGTTGCCAAAGTTTGGGTGTGATAGCCAAAATTCCTCAAATTGGAATGGTCTTTGGGTTGTATTTCCAGGACGAGTCCACTGGAGGGAGATTGGCCAATGATCAGACCCCGAAAATGGCAGGATGGAAGTAGTAAAGTCTCCACCAATGTGAATAGCATTGTCTGACAACAGGGATCTATCCAAACGGGAGGTTATCTGATTCAGCCTTGCTCTTTTGTTGCTCCACGTGAAGATTCCATTGTTGAAGGGCAGGTCAATCAGCCAGTTGTTCTAAATGAATTCCTTTAGGGGAATCCCCTCCTGACTTCTCTTGATCCTGCCACCCCTTTTTTCTTCCAGCCTAGTAATCATATTGAAATCACCTCATGAGATCCAAAGAGGATGTTTCCTATCAGAGTTGATAACAGAGAGGGAGTTCAGGATTTCTTCTTTATGCGTAGCTTCTTGTGGAAAATACACATTGGTTAATATCCCATGTACATTTGTTCCAATAATGTGAAATGTTGCTTGGATGAAGTTCTTATTTGCATGGATGTAGTTGAGTTGAATAGTTCGATTGTCCCATAAGATTTCCAAACCGCCAAAAGCCCCATTAGAGTCCACGGCAACGCTGAGACCTCCTGGCCAGACTTTTGTTGCGTTTCTTTCTAAGGTGCTTGAGTTGCATTTAGTTTCTTGCAAGAAGAGGACTTGAGGTTTTTCCTGCATGATCATATTTTTGAGAAGCCTTCTTTTCCTTGGGATATTGATCCCTCTAATATTCCATGATATTAACTTCATTGGGAAGGATGAGAAGAGGAGCTAAAGTATTTTGTCAGCTTGGATGACCCCCCTGACTCCACCAACATGGCTCCTATTCTGATTGTGCGTTGGAGGTCAGTTTTCCTTCCACGTTTTTTATTATCCTTTGTAATGAGCTTACCGTCCTAGGGTCTGCCTGTCTAAATGCCTAGAGACTGTTGTCGTTGTGCTCACGAGAGGATCTCTTCCAGATTCTCCAGTTGCCAGTCTGGAATTTTGTCAAATTTTTTTGTCTTGCATGCCTGCTCTAGGGTCAAGATATCTAGGTCTCCAATATCTATACTTTCGGGTTCCTCCTCCATGTGCTCAGTTTCATCTAGCTCTTCACTTGGATCTTCTACTGCTCTGGAATCAAGTTGTAGACTGTCTACCTCCATGACTTGTGCATTCCATGTTGGTAATTTGAGCTTATCTAAGTAAGAGGGAGCGTTGGTAGGAGGATCTTCTGTGGTCATCTCAGAATCTACCAACTTCAGATGCTTGTTCCCCTTAACCTCCTTTCCTGGGGGAGCTGGAGTATCAGAACGAAGGTCACCTTGTCGAGCTAAAGCTTCAAATTTATTGCTAGTTGAAGGCTTGGATGTACTGGGTTGATGCATTTTAGGATTTGAAGCTGATTTCTTGTTGCTTCTTCTGCGGTTGGTTACCTTGGTGAATCCTTCAGCCTCAGGTGGATCAAGTTTGGCTGGGGATGGGGGTTTTTGATTTAAGGGACATTCCCTGAATAAATGACCCAAGGCATGGAAATAAGCTTACCGTATCCAGAAGGGCCTTGTTGAGGTTCATGTAGACACAGATATGCACATAGGAGGTGTATCTTCAGATTTCCGTCTCCTCTGCAACTTTTACAAATTCACCTAGAACATTTCCTATTTCTTGCAGTGACGTTTCCTCCCAGTACTCCACAGGGAGAAAGTACAGTCTTATCCACACTGGAGCCCAACTTAGGTCCACTTTATCAGGGTTGAAGCGCTCTACCCAACCCCTGAGAAACAAGCCAGCTGCATTGAAGAAATAGGGTCCTCCATCCAAGACCCTGTTCCTATCTTCCAGGCAGTTAAAAATGGTAGTGAAGAACCCTTTAGGCCCTAACTACAAAGTGATATGTCCTTTTGGGTTCCATTTCGTTGTGATCCATCCGCGTAGCGCCTTCTCCGTTGGCCAAAGTCCTATGAACTTGCCTATCACTGCATGATCCTTTATATACTGTATCTGTGCATTGATTCTGTGGCTGGGAAATACGACTTTCGGTCTTTCAGTAGCCACAAGTTTGGATGTTGAGGAACTGAACTTGGGTAGCTCTTTGTTGTCATGTTTTGCCTATTGTGATTCCAGATCTGATCTGTCTGCACCTTGATCCTCCGAATGATCATTTTCAACATTTTTTTTCCGCTCTTCATCGTTCATTGGGGGAGGCAGGGCACCCCCTCCCCCCGGGGGAAGTCATGAAGGACGACTTTGTCTTGCAGGTATGGAAAAAGCACTCAGCCGCTAATGAATTTCAAGCCTGCCACACTTTGGAAAAGCCTGCCATTGCAGAAGCCACTCAAACCCTAGTGCGCAGAGCGTTGCGTTCCACTCCACCGAAAAAGGTTTCCAACTTCTAAGTCACCAATGCACCTCATATAATCTAAAACACCATTACACTATATTTTTAAGCATTAGAGTTTTATATACATATCCCTGTGAACAAAGTAAAATCCCGATAATGATAGTGGTAATAGTAATAACCATGGTAACTATATAGTTGAAAGTAGTGATGTTGACACTGTAATAACGAGCAAGTTCTATGGACTTAGTATAATCATGAGCACCATTGCTTCATATATTAAGCACATGGAGACACATTAAATGCATCGATTTTTATATTTTTATAAAATTGCATCAATGCTCTCATACAGATAAGGGGTATTGGTGCATAAATTCATGATAAAATCTCATGCAAATCAATGCTTACATACTAAACATGCACCAATGCACATTAATCATTAAAATACACTAGTGCAAACCCATGATCAAAATGCATTGGTTCATGCAATTAGGAAAATGCACTGGTGTGGAATGATACAAATGCATAGATGTCCACCTGCTATTTAATTGTTTTGCAAGTATGTACATGTTTTTTTTAAAATAAAATTTCAAACACTAATAAGAAAAACAAATAATTATAAATAATATGGTTTTATATATATATATATATATATATATATATATATATATATATATATATATATATATATATTATATTATATATATATATATTGTTTTTGGGTATAATCATTGTATTAACGTAGGGTATCAATTAAAACTTGATTTCACATATGTTTATTTAAATAATGTAAATTATTCATATACTAACATGAAATTTTACAAATACATATTTTGTGAAACAATAAGAAATTCGTTTTATTATATAAGAATAAGGAACTTTTTTCCATACAAAAAAGGATAACAGAAAGGTCCATGTTAAACAAAATCTCAAAAAACATTGTTACAATTATTGGTAACCAATAGGCCTACCAAATGGGATATATGTCCATTTTAAACAGAAAGTTCCATTTTTAGAGGAAAACTTCAATTTAGATGAATATCTCCACACTTATTTTAATTCATTGCTCAAATTTGAATATATTCAAGAAGGTATATATTAATTTCACCTTCTAATAATGAGGGATTCTTGGTCTTCCTCATGACTCCACATTTTGTATGTTTATTTATTATGTACAAATTATTTACAATGATACAAAAAACCTAAAGGATTATGTGTCCAACATTACTGATGGCCCACAAATTGATGGCTGTTATATCAACAACTTACAGCGTTGTTACAGGAGGAACAACAATCATTGCTCTCTCAACAAACTACAATGTTGTTATAGGAGGAACAACAAATCATTGCTCTCATAGAAAAGTACAATGATGTTACAGGAGGAACAACAAATCATTGCTCTCACAACAACTACAGTGTTGTTACAGGAGGAACAACAATTCATTTTTCTTTTCAGCCATGCAGTCTGTAGAAACATACTTTAAAGACCCTTTCATAACTCCCAAACCAATGATCATTTTGGAAAATCGCTCGCTTGTTACCAAATAGACTCTGCTCTACACAAAATCCAAATTCCAAAATTTAAAATTTCGTCTCCCTTTGATAAGAAATTGACCCACAAATTTGATGACAGTTTTCCTTTACGAATTTTCTTTCTTCTACTGGCTTGATATAGAGTGCTCTGTATTCTCGAATTTGTAATGTAAAATGACTCTTTCCAATACACAATCTTGGATGAAAAATTATTGTATTAGAATATTAATTGAAATATGAGTCTCGAGGTTCTCATTTAAATGTAAATAACAGAGAAAATACAGTGCAGGAATTCCTCGTTCAACACAGCAATTTAAAGACCAAATTGATTTCAATCCCTAGATATTAATATTATGGTTCACAAACCTCACAAAGACATATGCAAATAACTGTCTCACACACACTTATTCGATTTGCTGATATAAAAAATCACTGGTCTAAGAAAATTTTGTTCAATTAACTTCAATCTCATAGCAAAACTTCCATCATCCAAAAATGTTCCTCCTCCTTCCATAAACTAAAAAGCATATGTCCAAGAAATGAGTTCATGAATGTGAACCAATTTCCCTTAGCCCTAACTACCTACTAACTATAAAATCATTTCTTTTAACTAGATATTCCTAACTAATCTTAATTTAATATCAAGAACTTTTTCACAAATAAACTTTAAAATGTTCTACCCTTGACATGTGATCAATCCATCACATTGCTAGGCTCTTGGTCTGACTTTAGTAACTTATAATTTTTATGTTCTTGGCCTAACGCACCTGCATCAATTACCCCTCTTAAGCCAAAGGGGTGTTTGTGATTCCAAGCGTCATTTTGAACTTTTCAAAATTTCTTTTCATAACAATTTCGTGAAGATGTATGCAATTTTTTCATTTGTGGAACAATGTCTCAAATGAATAGCATTGGCCTCTACATCATATAAAATCTAATGATACTTTGGGTTGATGTGTTTGGTTCCATCATAGAATCTAGGATTCCTGGCTAATTTTATTGTAAAAGTATTGTTAATCAAAAGAGGGTTAGAATTAACTTGTTTCTTCTATAAATATTCAAGCATTTTCTTGAGCTACACGATTTCCTCTGTTGCTTCTACAAGCATTTTACTTCTAATGTGGAATCTATTGAAACTGAATGTTTGCATGACCTCCCTAAGGAGATAACTATTGATCTGGGACTCATCAGATAGCTTGAAGTCGATACCCCATTTTATTTGTCCCCATCAAATTTTGAATCACAATATCCAATCAAGTTGAAGGAATCCTCATTCAAATGCTTAAATCTAGAATATTGAGTTCCCTTCAAGTATTTGTAGCTCATTTTGCAACAAACCAATGCCCTTCACCAGTTTTTTTCATAGACATGGAAGAATCCAAATGACAAACAAATATTTTGTCTAATGGTGGCAAGGTAGATAAGACTTCCCAAAAGTTGTCTATACTTGGTTGCATCCTCAAATTCATTCCTTATTTTTATGTAAGCTTCAAATTCTATTCCATTGGAATAGAAATAGGGTTACATTCAGTTGTGTCAAACATGTTCAACAATTCCCCACTGTACTTCTTTTGAGAGATGAATATGTACTTTTGATGTTGACTCACTTAAATTCCTAACTAATAGTGAATATCTCCCAACTTTGTAATCTCAAAACCTTTCTTCAACTCTTTATTTATTGATGCAATGCAAATTTCATTATTCCTTGTCATCAACATATCATCTACATAAAGTACAAGATATACAAAAACTTTGCCAATTTTCTTGACAAATAGATTGGCATCATTAAGATTAAAGTTTTTTAATTTCAATTTTATAATATGTTAACTTTTCATACCATGCTCATGGTGCTTGTTTTAGGTCATATAAGGATTTGATGATCTTACATTCTATTCTTGTCCCTTCATAACAAAACCTTCTACTTGAGATATGAATACATTCTCTCTCAAAACTCCATTCAAGAGAACAACCTTCACATCCATTTGATGGACTCTCTATACATTTTGTGATGCCACATAAAAGTTAGTGTGGATAGTAGTCTATTTTTTTATGGAGAAAAAGTCTCCTCATAATCAATTCCTTCTTTTTTTGCAAATCCTTTTACAATGAACCTTGTTTTGTGCTCGCTAGGAGAGCCATCTGATTTGTACATATTTTTGTAAACCCACTTGCAGCTAATTGGCTTGGTTCCAGATGGAGGGTACACCAACTTCCATATGCCATTGGTTATGAGAGCATCATACTTGTTATGTGTTTCTTCTTTCCATTATTCATGACGCACAACTTCTTCAAAATAATTTTGTTCAAAATTAGTAGATAATTTCAATCCACAATCATATGAAACATCTATATCATCTAAATTACCTAAATTAAAATTATGTACGTCACCTACATCTTATTTGGTGTATCCTATGTTTCCTATCTTTCCAACCTTATCATGATTAACACTTTCAAATGTTTTCATGAGCAATTTTGGTGGACCTTTCTAATGATGGTCTAGGTGTTTCTCCATTGATCGACACAATGTTGCATCAAGATTTATCCTTTCAATCCTCCCAATCACAAAATTAAAAGGATCTTCCTAATTTGATGAAGTAGTCGAGACTTAATAAGGGGGAGACATTGCTTCAAAAGGATATTCTATAGATTGATCCAAGATAGGGGTCCCCCCTTCAAGATGTGAAATTACATCATCAAGTTCATAATATATCTTTATATGAGTGAATATATTAGATGATCAAGCTACTACTCAACACTTTTCTCGGCCTTGGTTGTTTCAAGAAAAGTTATATATCTAGAAAGAAGAAAATACGTGTTTACCTCATTATAAAAATGATATGCCTTGGTGGAATTTGAATACCCCATTAAAATGCACTTCCAACTCTTTGCATTAATCTTGTTTGTTTTCTCCTTAGGAATTAAGGCATAACAGGTGGAAGAGATGCCTCAAAGAAGAAATTAAACCATACCAAATTTCATAGGGATTCTTTTTTTAAAAGAAGGATATGGATACCTACTTTTCATGTATATTGCACATAAAAGTGCATCATCCCAAAACATTGACTTTACATTTTTTTTAAACATCATCGAGCGAACCATATTCAAAATAGTCATGTTCATTTTTTTTTCTGCTACACCATTTTGTTAAGGATTTTATGGAATGGTAGTTTGGTGTTGAATCTAATGTTGGTAAAGTTAGTTTTCAAATTCATTAGGTTTATATCATCTTCCATTATCAATACAAATGGAGCCACTATATGATTTTGTTTCATTTTGAATCCATGCATGAAAAGCTTGGAAGCCTCATGTTTATCTTTCAACAACTACACCCAAACACACTTAGTGTAATCATCAATAAAAGTCATCATATACTTATTTCCATTAACAGATGGAGCAAACATGGGTCCACACAAATTAGAATGTACCATTCCAAGTTTTCTATATGCTCTAGAGGTGGAATCCTTACAGGGTTTTTTTCTATGCTTTTGAAGGATGCAAGCATCACATTGCTTTAGTTTCCTAGGAATAATAGGCAAACTAGAAAAAACATTCTTTTTCAATAAACAAAGGTTGTTATAATTAATATATCTAAATATAGCATGCTATATAAGACTATATGGAAATTTACCTTCATTGTGATGAGAGAAGTACGTAGAATTTTATGCATTAGCAGATGTCCCTTTCAACTTCAACAATGGTTTATCTCCCACTCTATTCATGAAAATCACATTGTCAAAATCCTTCCTTATTTCTAAATTTCCATAAAAATATATGGATGTAGTTTCCTTACTTTTGAATGTGCACAAGGGACAACAAATTCCTACACTGGAAGACAGAGCACGTTATGTAGAAGAAAATAAGAGAATCTAAGCAGTTTAAGCTCGTGGTGCCAAGTCCTAAAGGTTTGAGACTTGAATTATTTAAAACATACACTATGTGACCATTTACATTGTAATTGAAATATTCAAGGATTTGTCTTCAAATGGTCATTTGACATGTTGCACATGTGTCAAGAAACCATGCATCTCTATAATAAGCAAATGAAGTATGAAAATAATCTTCAGTTACTCTAGTATTGCATGGGGAAACAATGTAATGAGTAGATTTAGGTGCTTTACCTTTCACTAGATAAGGTGTTTTCACCTCTATTTTCTTTCTAATCTTATTTGTATTTGATCTTCACCTAGGGGATTTTTTACATCAATGCATCATGTCCATTTTTCCAATAACAAAATACAATGAATATCAAGTTTCTCACCTTGAATGTTTCTATCCCTTGTCCCCTCTCTAAAGATCTTTTATTCAACATCCTCTTTTACTGCTTTATAGAAGAATCACATGTTTCATTAGTCATTTTATGAGGATGGAATATGGTCTCTCTGTTGGGTAGAGCAGAAATCTTCCTCTTTCCAAAGGCTTTCTCACATATGCAACTTTTTCCACCAAAGAGTGAAAATGTAATAGATTTAATTGGTCACTAGATTGTACGGATTCAAGGCAGTGAGAGTAAGGTAGAGAGCCTTGATGAAGGCTGAGAGAGGAAGATATAACTTCACTCTAGTGGCACTTATGTCATGCATGATGTCTTTGATCTTAGAATCTAAGCTAATGGTATCACGATCCTTCAACTCTAGGGTTGAATAACTTAACTAATTGTGGTACTAGATCTTGTTTAGAGTGTGAGTCATATAATTCATTTAACTTCTTTAAAGTGCCATAAGTATTTGTGATGGAGACAGTGTGATGGCTCATCTCTTCACTTATTGATGCAAAAATTAGGATATAAGCTTTATTGTCTTAGCTCTTCCATATGGCTAGCTCCTTATCTGATGTAGGCTTCTTAGGTCCATTGTATTCCTCTCATTTTCCTATGATTTCTTCTCCTTCATAGATTCCATCCTATATATCGTTAAAAATGAGTGTGTGTTTGATCTTTTTATATCACTATTAGTAGTTCTCTTTCCTAGTGAACAATACACTGAAAATGGAGTTGAGGAAATGCATTTTCTACAAAACTATGAGATAGGGTTTGGAAAAGTAAAATAAATTGTATCATTCCCACGAGAATTAAAAAAAAAGTAGTAGTAGTCTCTCAATGAAACATTGACATAAAAACTCAAAGAAATATCTCTCTATACACATATAACATTAAAAATCACGCCCCATGGTGAGTGTCAAAATGTTGCGCAAAATCATTGCATATATATCATGAATTGGACAAGGAAAAGCCACGTAGACATATATCTCCTATTACATATTTACATAATGTAGTTAGCTATGGGTCCAAAGCTCAAACAAACAAAAAAATGAAGTGAGAATTGTTATCTTATCCTCTTATAGTCTCGGCTTCGAGGAAGAAAATTCTTGGCTCTTAGGAAGATAATTCTTAAACAAGAGAGTCTCTAGCTCTCTCTTCCCTAGCCATCACATCCAGTTCATGTCTCCAAAATTGTATTTGAACATGCCTAAACCTATGAAGAATTATATGCAAAAAATAGTTTCCCCATAAATGGTGTAGCCAATGATATTTGACCACAATGAAAAATGGAAGCAGTTGTGAGTGCCAAAGAAAGAAGTATTCTAACAAGTTGATGATTTACCCTTTGGGTTTTGCGCCAACTCCTCATTGGTGAGACTATTCCGACTGACCCCATTGACTAGCCATGGGTCCTGTCCATATCCATCTCCGTCTACCCACTTTCCCCATCTCTTTCTTGGCTACCTTCTCTATGTCTATCTCGATTACTATTTACATGCTTCATTTGATGGGACGTTTTTCATACCACCCCCATTCGAATTAATAGATGATTCTCAAGCAGCTTCCCACATTCTTTGTTATGAAATCCATGTTCTTAAGTCATCTGTTCACTTAAAATCCCACGCACCTTGAGACATAGTCCAATTTCGGAAGCAATTGCAACCCGACGTGCCTGTAACTAGATGAGTGAAGGCCGGTGTTGCCCACACTGAAGTGCAAAAGTTGTGTTGTTCCTTATTGTTTGTGTTGTTTATAAGTTTTGTAAGTTTTTTTCCTTAGTCAGGTTTGAATATTCGACTGCAGGTAATGCAGAAAATAATATTCATACTATGGCCCCTCATGCAAAAAATATAGAGATGAGACCTTTTAGAAACCATAAATTATTCCCAAATTTTTGTTGAATGTATTCCATACGAATTTATCTTGAATTTATTCCATACAAAACTTGAGATTCCAAGGCTTGTAAGAACCCTTGTAGTACATGAATCCATCTAATTCATGGAAATTAACATATATGTTAAACTCTAGTTCCATGGCATGCCCTATTTCTATATGATAGTTCATTATGTGAAAATAAATAGGTCCTCGTGAGAAATTTTTAACTAGTTCCCTAGCAAAAAGAGGAGATCCTTACAAAATATTCAATTTTCAAGCATTGGGAATTCAATAATAAAGAAACCTAAAGTTTTAACAAAATGAAATTTTTTATTCCATATTTAGGCCATATTCTTTAATATATGTTTACATTCCCTATATTTTTTGGGTATAAAACTTAAAGTTGCAAACGTATATAAGTTATTTTAGAAAGGATGGATGAAATGAATGCGTGTGATGCTATTGATGCTTGGATAGAATGATTCTTATGGTGATTCCTCTGAATATATGAATATTTGATCGGTGCTTCTCTATGAAGAGGTTTCAAATTATGTTGGTCATTAGATTTCATATTAATTATGAATTGGTGCAATATAGTATCCCTCATTATTTTTATTCTACTAGGAACTTTTGTACTATTATGAAATACTTAACTTAGTGCTCCATTGTTAAGCACACAACTGGTTCACTATTGCCAAACTTAGGAGAGAACCAAAATTAATTGCCAATAATCCATTGGTTCACTCTTACAACAACAAATTGTTTCACTACTACGACAACTTGTTGGTTCTTAGTTGCGATAACTCATTGGGTCACCGTTGCACCAACTTGTTGGTTCACCTTTGAAGAAACTCACTGGTTCACGTTTGTAGCAGCCCATTGGTTCAACTTTGTAGCAACTCATTGGTTGACCATTGAGACAAATCATTGGTTCACCGTTGCAGTAAAGCGTTGTGTCGCTACAGTAGGAACTTGCTGGGTCACTATTGCAACAAATTTCTAGGTCATCATTGCAATAAATTGTTGGGTCACTATTGTAGAAACTTTGTGGGTCATAAAATGGTAAAGCAAGGAAATTATCATTACCCTTCTAGTGCAAGACCCTAAAGAAAATATCATATTTTCTAGAAATGAGTTAGATTGCTTTGGAGTACATGAAAATAACATGGAGATTGATCGAATTGCAAAAATCCCTTCACATAGAATTCCAGAATTTATTAGAGGAAAGGAAATGAACCTAGAAGATCCATGTTCTTTCACCCAGGTACAAAATAAATGCCTAAACTCAAGACCTACTACTTCCTTGCTATATGAAGTGTAAGTTTTTTAGAGATGCATTGTTTAGATGTTGATATTAACAGTTTTTTATCATTTGTCATATGTATTGACCTTTCAAACATTTTTATGCAATTATTCTTGTTCATATGACCTTGAGGACAAAAGAGGAGAAAATGAAATGAAAAGGAGATCCTCATTTGTGAAAAAGAGGGGTTGCTAATTCTATTCCATTGTAAAAGTTATGGTTTAAATACCTGAGATAGCGATAATAACATATAACATGTATGAGCATGAAGATAGGCAAGGATGGCCTTGTCATGGCCAACATGACACTTCAGG
Source organism: Pinus taeda (assembly GCA_000404065.3). NCBI lineage: Eukaryota > Viridiplantae > Streptophyta > Pinopsida > Pinales > Pinaceae > Pinus > Pinus taeda. Next base: position 143,902 of record APFE030945012.1, on the reverse strand, counting down.
TGATGCTAGGTCCCTAAATCAACCAAAGTTATTAAGGGACATTTTTTAATATGTAGAGAGTTGTTTCTTCTTGGAAGTGTCGATTGACTCAGTTTGAAAAATGCATGTTAAAAAATATGTTGACATGGATGCCACAGAGAGGGATTTTTTTTTTGAAGAAAATATTTTGTTAACATCTATAATTTTCTAATGAAAGGAAAGTATCAGTTGCATAAGAAGGATAAAATGAGCGTGAAACTTTGGTATAAAAAACATTAGGATGATTTTTTATTTTATCAAAATCCCAATGGTGGAGATATCCCTTTTATAGTTAGAATTCAAACGAAGTGGATGTTGGAGATCATGGCCAAGATATCGAATAATAGCTTAATAGCCATGGATTCAACATTCAACACAAATAAATATTAGGTGAGTGTATTAAGAATGATTGATATAGTACAATAATTTGACTTGTAGTGACTGTGTTGATCAGGAAAAATGACCCTTTCAACATTCTAAGGGAGACAACCAGGTTAGGAACTTAATGCAATTCCTTTTCTGTTGAAATGGTGGTTTCATCTAGTTAGACTAGGTCCAGTTACCTTTTCTCTCTCTCCGATGGCTTAAATTATGACCTTCATTTACCAATAGAGAAGATACATTAGATTGATTCTCCTTATTGATCAGGCAATAGAATGATCCTTAAGCTGACATTAGGGCTCAGCCATGCCACAACTAAATTTTTCCTCTTTGATAGGAGGACCTCTAAAAGTGTAGAATTTAATCTAAATGCAAAGTTTAACCTAAGATGCACTTATCCTAAACCTATCTCTATTGAAAGAAAGAGTAGCCTTTATTTAAATCAAGAGAAAGCTAAAAGGATGGGAAAAGAAGCATGTTAGAATTGGAATGAAATAAAGGAATTAGATCAAGTAAATAGTTCACAAGAACTAATCCTTGTTAAAACACATACAAGTAACTAAATTCCTAATCAATAGTTATTAGACACTTAAATCTGAGTATCTCCAACTCCTAATAAACATATGTATAAGAATGAAAGATTTGTGTCAAAATATTGAAGTAGTTCAAATAAAATGACATATAGCGAAGCAAAACATTTATAACTTTAAACTGTTAGATAGCTATCCAACCTAAAGAAATAAAAGTATGTTCCTATACAATTTCCAGTTTCCAATTCACATTTCTGATTAATCCTGCAAGATAGCTTGATCATAATTTTAAATAGGCTATTAGTTAACATTTAACAATAGTGCTAAATCCAACTAATATACTCATACAATAAAAATGTAATTGGAAAATGAAGAATTCATTTACAATAATCGATGCAAATAGTAGTGTTATGCATACAAATATAGAAACAAATCTTATTAAAAATATGAATTAATTACATAAAACATAAGAGAATTACAATAGTGCAGGTCCTTTGCTGTCTCTAAATCGATTCACTATCTGTAGAGATGGATTCGATATCACTACAATAGTGAAATTGAGTCTCAATTCCTTCTATACAAACGAGTTGTAAGCTCTAGTATTACTCTTCCTCTTTTTTGTTGAGTTCAAATCCCTTTTCTCACAATTAGAGATCGGAATTTATGCATAGAAGAAATAGTAACATCCCCCCTCTATTTCTAACCAACTAAGTTAATTAAAAGAAAATGAAACAAAATGATTCCTTCGGTTGGAGTTCTTGCCAAATGTACATTGTATCAGTTGAGCGAAATCGCCCTGTTTGGTATGTGCTGATGACTTTGGTTTGCTTCTGATAGGACAAAATTGCACTTTTCACGGTGAAGTCACTTGGTGGGGTTCCTTCGAGAATATTGACTGGACCTATTTCCTCTTCGGCCCTAGAAGCTTATCTATCAAACAAAACCAAAATTAGTTGCATATAATGTTTTTAGAGTGAAAAATGAATTACAAAAATAAAATGTAAATTAACTTTTCTTATGCCCAACTTCATAACAAAGTGGATTTTTACTTAACAAAAAAGATGCCACATAGAATAGTGACAAATGGCAACCATAGAGGACATTGGAGAAATGGATATCAAAACTTTTAACAATGGAAATAATATAAAACTTGTGATGTAAAGAAATCCCTATAAGGAGTAGACACGATATAAACATTAAACCATTTTTTATATGCTCATCAGATTTGGAGGAATATCATCAATCAGAGGTTTAAGATATCAGGGTTTTAGAGTTTTTACCATATAAAAAGTTTAGATATAAGGGGTGGATGCAATGTTTCGATTAGACCATCATTAATACGTATACCAAGTTCTAGTATCGGAGCATATCAGATATTGGAAGTTGGAGGGGGAGGATTATTGGAATATTGATGATGGATAGATTATTAGAGATCGAAGCGGGAGGTTATATCACTATTGGGGATCGGATTGAGTGTTGTATCAAATATCGGAGAATGGTGTTATCAAATTTTTTTGAAATGTGTCTCGAAAGGAAATATCCGATATGCACTACCTCTGATATGAGGCAGTGGAAACAATGATGTGGCATATGGGTCCTCCGATAACCACTTTATTATATAGTTCTCGAAGTTATATGGCCACTTAATATATTCATTTGATTATTGAAAAGAGCCACTTTATGGATTGGACTCTGAATATCGAGGATTTGAAATAAATTCCTCCAATATCAAAGCTTCAATATTAGATTTGATATATGCATTCTTTTCAATAGGCCTTTCTCTGATTTTATCAATAAGCCAATTCATAATATAAAATCCACTTTGTAATATAAGATATGGTCTTGGTCTCGGGGGCTATCTAATGAATTAAATAAATAAATATTTACAAAGAATTATAACTTAAAAAAAAGGGTAATATACATTTTAATAGGACAAGGAAATGAAAAATATCCAATCTTCAATTAGGCGCCATCTACAAACCAAATAACCAAATGAGAGAAAAAAAGGTTATCATAGGAAGATAGGAACATATTGAACTCATTAAAGCAATCCAAACTCAAAAAATCAGAAAGAGACTTGGCCAAGATTCAATAAAAGGGTCCCCATAATGAGAATGAAGTGAATAATGGGGGGGTTGTGTTTTTACCACAATAATGATCAGCAAGGAGAATCAATCTGATGTCTCTTCTCTATTGGTAAATAAAGGTCATACTTTAAGCTATTAGAGATAAAGAAAAGGTAACTGGGCCTAGTCTAACCAATCAAAACCACCATCTCAATGGAAAAGGAATTGCTTTAAGTTACTGATCGAGTGTTATCCATTAGAATGTTGAAAGGGTCATTTTTCTCTATCAACATTTTTTGCGCTAGAAGGAGGGCCTATTTTAAATTGTTTGCTAAAGTTTATTGCAGAATTTTAAACTTTGAATTATGGGTTCCTCCAAAAAACCTCCTTGGATATGCTTTAATGTATCACAATCAAACACTACTCCAATCAAGGGATTTAAAACATTGTCAAAGGTAAAGTTTATTGGAAAGTCTTCCGCCTTCAATCACCTTTTCCAATTCATTTCAAATTCCAAAAGATTTAATATTGATGAGGTTGATCTTGGCAGGATTTTCACATATACTTTGACAGGTCAAGTAAAAGACTGGTGTATTTCACTTCCAATTGCCTCAATACATAGATGGGATGAGTTGGCGATGATGTTCCTTTAGGATTTTCAACGATACAACTACAAAAAGGTGTGCAAACAACTACTTGAATCGCGTAGGACAAAAGGTGAGCCCTTGGATCAATTTTTAGTTAAACTTAAATTGACATTAATGCTCTTTAAATCCAATGAACTACCTCATGAAAATCAATTAACAAGTTGGTTTAAGTATTTAATTTCTCTTCCTTGTAATTCTAATGAAGAATCACATACCAAGGAAGACACTAACAAAGTTATTTATGACAATGAAAGTATTGAACTCGGTTCTTCTTCATCTTCAAAAATTGTTTTAATTGATTCCCAATCCTCAAATGAATCTGTTTTTGAAATTGAAAAAGATAACAATTCAAACACTTCCTCTCATAGTCATAAAAATAATGTTTTCAATGATTATAAATCAACTCTGATTTCTCAATCCTACAACAACAATGTACCTTCTTGTAGTTTTAATATTGAGGATAATAATGATTTTAAATTCATAATCACTTGTAAAAAGAAAATCTCTGTAAACAAAATTCCACTATGTTGTAACATAATTTATAACATAGTTGTATGTGGGCGTGGTAAGCGACGAAATGCTTCGGAGAGTTGAAAATTAGCATAGATCTGGAGATTCCCGAATAGGTTAACCTTTTTCACTGCTGCTGATCCGATGGGCAAGCAAGAGACAACCTGGTGAACTAAAACATCTTAGTAGCCAGAGGAATAGAAAGCAAAAGCGTTCCCGTAGTAGCGGCAAGCGAAATGGGAGCAGCCTAATTAATTTGTTGTCCATCTTACCATAGTGAACTCACTCATTCATATATGATGAGGGGGCCCTTTTAACTCAGTGGTAGAGTAACGCCATGGTAAGGCGTAAGTCATCGAACTATCATGCCCTTTTCTCCCGAACAACTTAGTCCTTCAATCGATAAAATAAGGTTCCCCAAAAATTACCTTTCTCTCATTCTTTTCAATTTCTTTATTTGTTCAATTTTATTTTTGAATTTTTGTGCATACTACGCTGGCGTCTTCAGCAATAAAGTTCCACATTCTCATCAAATGAATTATTTAGTACATGCAATAATCAATTTCAAAATTTCAATCCTCTATTTCAATTTGTTCTTAGATTGAGGTTATAGCTTATGATTGGATAGTTGATTTCAGATTTCCAAATGCATTTTACACGAATGATAACACTTGAGAGTACATCTATACATTTTGACTAGCCATGCATTCTTTTCAGAAATCTTCCTCATTGCTATCCACTCGATTCTTTTGAAAATAAAATTTCTGATTTTTCTTTTTCTTTATGACAAACTTTCATTTGCAAAGATTTAAAATTTAATATTGATTTGTTGTTTCCTCTTTCTTTGAATTCTTTTCAAACATCTAAATCACATCCTTATTTTGATGATCCTATAGAAAAATATTTGGAAGAGTTTCAAGGGAATTATTTTGTAAATAATTTTATTTTTATTTTTTCAATTTTAAAAGTACGTAGTGTGTTTCATTTTTGTTTTAATGTTTCAGCTACAGTTTTATTTTTGCTGACATTTGTTGTTTGCATGCATTCAGAAATAAAGATGAGAGCACACTGGAAGTTTGATTTCACCTAGCCTTAATCTACTTTTTAGATTAGGATTAGGGATAGATTAGATTTATTTTTGTTAATGTTTTGTAGTTTGAATAAAAAGATGATTTTAAACATTCTTAAGAAATACATGGAAGAAGATGAAGACTAATGAGGTAAAATTATTACCAAATTCATCTAGGTATGCATCATCTGATTGTTTTATTTCAGTTTTTTCTTCTTTTCCTTTAGTTGTTTCTTCATTATGCTTGTTTGTCTTCCTGCGAGTTTTCTTTGGAATAATTTGGAAGATCAATAAAGAAGTTGTGAAAATTTTAATGAGGACAATTGCAAAAACGCGTTTAGGGCCATTTTCTTTCTCATTTCCAAATATTTCATTTATTATGAAAGATTGATTATGGAGACTTTATATTTGTTTGGAAGCCAAACTTATAAAAGGAAATTAACCTTGTTTGAAATTTTATAAGAAATTTTCTTTCGCAACTCCCCGTTAGATTATAAACTTATTTAATGAATAATTAACTTACTATGTAAGGCAACATTAACATGCTTGGCATTCTTCTTAACAAAAAACATAATTTCATATGTCAAGATCATTCCTTTTACTTGTTTAATTTGAGTATTGTTTATCTTATGATTTGCTTTTTGTGGTTGATTGTTTTTGGGTTTTGCTAGTTTCTCTTGTCTCTTGACTTTGGGTTTGAATTAATAACATCTCACTTTCGCCCTCTGCAATCCCTTGATTTCCAATTTTACCTTTACCTCAGATTGATTTAAGTAATATTACCAAGCCTTTTTAAATAGTTCATTTAAACCTAACTTTGGTTAATACTTGGGAACTTTTTTCTCTTATCTAATGGAATCCATTAGTAAAAGTAAGAATAAAAGGAAGATAATTAAACTACTATTTTTTAGGTTCATATTGAAGTTCTGACGTCGTTATCTTCTATTATTGTTTGAATGCTCTCTTACCTTAGTACACGTAAGAAAACTACTTTACAATAAGCCATTTCCTAAAATAGATACTAAGGTTACAAAAGAAACACACCAGTTTAGTATTTTATAACTCTTCCATGTCATGCCCATCTCTTAAGGAGAGGAATTGTCTCCCCATCTATTAGCACAAATTATTAAAGTATAAATTAAAAGTTTGTGTGAAAAGCCTGAAAGATAGGAGGTCTTCGTAATGAGCCAGCCTACCATGATAACGGGATTTGATTGTTATGACATTATCGTATCTGGTCACCAAGCCAGGATAATGGCTCACAACACTTCGTTGTAAGACAAGGGATCTCATCACGAGTTGGCTTTTTCATGACTATCAACACTTGTGAATGGCATTGTCATATCTGGTCGCCAAGCCAGGACAATGGTTTTCAAAGTTATTAATGAAATATGTCTTCTCTAAAATACTAAATAGTAGATGTGATACTGATATTCCTTTGGGTTAACAAGGTAATCCTGTCGGGGCTATGGATGCCTGCTGGCAGCAATGTCTCTACCTGTGATAATGAGAGATCTTCTTTCTTACTAAACACATGCTAAATTTTTTTCATTTAGTTTATGCTATCATTAATTAATGTTTATTGCAAGCATGATCTTACTCTTATGATTTCTACAAGAGATGTTCAAAATGATTAAACTTTGATTTGAGGAATTTCATAAAGTCTGAATCTTAGCATTTTTATTTTATTTAGCCTTACTCCTTTTCCTTTTAGTATTTCATTAATAATAAACCAGAGATAACTGGTTCTTCCCAGTGCATCGCCATTTTTATGGTAAAAACAAAACCTCCCCCCCCCATTATTCACTTAATTCTCATTATGGGGACCTTTTGATTGAATCTTGGTCATGTCGCTTTCTAATTTTCTGAGTTTGGATTGCTTCAATGAGTTCAATTTGTTCCTATCTTCCTATCATATTTTTTTTTTATCTCATTTGGTTTTTTGGTTTGTAAATGGAACCTAATTAAAGATTGGATATTGTTCACTACCTTCGCCTATTAAGATGTATATTACCTTTTTATTTTATAGGTGATATATATATATATTATATATAATATATATATATATATATATATATATATATATATATATATATATATATATATGATATATATATATATATATTCAATTCATTACAAAGCCCCCGAAACCAAGACCAAGTCTTATATTACAAAGTGGATTTTATATTATGAATTGGCTTATTGATAAAATCAAATAAACACCTATTAAAAATAATGCATATATCAAATCTAATATCAGAGCTTTGATATCAGAGGAATTCATTTGAAATCCCCAATATTCAAAGTCCAATCCATAAAGTGGCTCTTTTCAATAATCAATGAATATATTAAGTGGCCATATAACTTCTAGAACTATATAATAAAGCGGATGTCGGAGGACCCATATGCCACGTCATTGTTTCCACTCTCGCATATCGAAGGTAGTGCATAACAAAGATTTCCTTTCGAGACACATTTGAAAAGCTCTGATAACACCATTCTTCGATCTATGATACAACATTCTCTCTAATCTCTGGTCTCCGACCTCCGATCTCCGGTCTCTGACCTCCGATCTCCGGTAGCAATATAACCTCCTGATTCAATCTTTGATAATATGTCCATTGTCGATGTTCCAATGTGCCTCCCCCTCCAACTTTCGATATTTGCTAGGCTCCAATATCCGGACCCGATATACGTATTAATTATGGTTTAATCAGAACATCGCATCCGCTCCTTACATCAGAGCTTTTTATATGGTAACAATTGTGAAACGCTGATATCTTAAACCTCTGATTAATGATATTCCTCTGAATAAGATGAGCATATAAACAATGGTTTAATGTTGATATCGTGTCTGATCCTCAGGGGTCTCTTTACATCACAAGTTTTATATTATTTCCATTTTTTAAATTTCTAATATCCATTTCTTTGATGTCCTCCATAGTACTTTTCACTATTCTATATGGCCTCTTTTTCATTAAGTAAAAGTCCACTTAGTTATGAAGTTGGGCATAAGAAAAGTTAATTTACATTTTATTTTTATAATTTGTTTTTCACTATAAAAACATTATATGTAACTAATTCTAGTTTTGTTTGACAAAGAGCTTCTATGGACAAAGAAGAAATAGATCCAGTCAATATTCTTGAAAGAACCCCACCAAGTGGCATAACGTTGCATAAGAATAGCTAGAGGTGGTTGGAAAAACAAGGCTAAGGTTGGACTTCATCGTGCAAAGTGTAATTCTATCATGTTAGAAGCAAACCAAACTCATCAACACGTACCAAACAGGTGATTTTTCTCAACGGATACAATCTACATTAGGCTAGAACTCCAACCGAATGAATCATTTTGTTTCATTTTCTTTTAATTAACTCAGATGTTGAGAAATAGAGGGGGACAGTTAATATTTCTGCTATGTATAAATACCCATCTCTGATTGTGAGAAAAGGGATTCAAATCTGAGAGAAAAGAGGCAGATTAATACTAGAGCTTATACCCTGTTTGTATAGAAGGATTTGAGACTCATTTTCAGTATTGTATTAAGATTAGAACCATCTTTGCAGATAGGGAATTGATTTAAATACAACAGAGGACCTGCACTATTGTAATTATATGTTGTTTTATGTAATTGATTCATATTTTTAATAAGATTTGTTTATGTAATTGTGGCATAGCACTATTGTTTAGATCAATTATTGTAAATGAATTCTTCAGTTTTCAATTACATTTTTGTTGTATGAGTATATTATTTGGCTTTAGCATTATTGTTAAATGTTAACTGTTAGCCCATTTAAAATTTTGATCAAGCTATCTTGCAAGATTAATCAGAAATGTGCCTTGAAAAATGGAAATTATATAGGAACAAACTTTTATTTCTTTAGGCTGGCTAGCTATTTAATAGTTTAAAGTTATAAATGTTTGGTTTTTCTATGTCATTTTATTTGAACTACTTCAATATTTTTACATAAATGTTTCTTTCTTATAAGTATGCTTATTAGGATTTGGAGATACTCACATTTAAGTGTCTGATAACTATTTATTAGGTATTTAGTTGCTTGTATGTGTTTTAACAAGGATTAGATCTTGTGAACTATTTCACTGGTCTAATTCCTTTCTTTTATTCCAATTCCAAAATGCTTCTTTTCCCATCCTTTTAGCTTGCTCTTGATTGAAAGAATACTACTCTTTATTTCAATCAATATAGGTTTAGGATAAGTGCATCTTAGATTAAGCTCCACATTTAGATCCAATTCTACATTTCTAGAGGTCCTCCTATCAAAGAGGCATAATATAGTTGTGGCTTGTTTGAGCCCCAAAGTCAACTTAAGGATCATTTTCTTGCCCGATCAACAAGGAGAATCAATCGGATGTCTCTTATCTATTGGTAGATCAAGGTCATACTTTAAGCCATTAGAGATAGAGAAAATATAATTGGACATAGTCTAACTAGTTAGAACCACCATCTCAATGGAAGATGAATTGCTTTAAGTTCTTGACCGAGTGGTCTCCCTTAGAATGTTGAAAGGGTCATTTTTCTTGATCAAAAGACTTATAATGAGCTAAAGTTGAATTCATATGTTTTTTTAATGTGACAGTATCAGTTGTACACACTTGTGGTGTTTGATGAGCAACAAAGTCGGGTGACATTTGCATGGGTGATGGCATCACATAACACATCATAGGACATTACACTATGGTTGGAGAAGCTCATGCATAGGTGTAACAAATTTGATCATAATTGGAAAGTTAATGCCTTCATGGTTGATGATGCATTGGCTGAAATCAGTGCTTTCAGGTAACTTCAATATTCTTATTTTACATAACAAATTGTTTTTTATTCTAAAAAACACGCACTTGAAATGAATTCAATGTGGCAAGAGACTCACAAGGTTCAATGTTATCTTGTGTGTTTGGAATGTACATAGGGAATGGCTTAAAAATATCAATCAATTAGCCAGTTTTCCAGAAATAATAGAAGAGATTTTTAGTGATTTGGGTTCGATTATGAGATATTATTCTAAATATGATGTGACAATTGTAATTATTGCATTCTTCAAAAAATTTTCTAATGAGTAGAACTTCATAGACTATTTCCAAAGAATTAGGTTGTCAGTGACAAGATTTGTAAGTTCACATACTCTTTCTTAAATTTCTCTTTTTATTTTTCACACGGATGAAATATCTTCATTAACCCAACTTTTGCTACAATTAGGGATGTGAGTAAAAGGTTGTTGGTATTTTCCCCATGCAAATCAAGAGAGCATCAATTTTTTGGAGTCATATGGCTGTTACCTAAAGTTAAACTTATATTTAATAGAATAAATAAATGTTCTCCTAGTATGGATTAGTTGATATATATTCTTCTAACAAATGTTGAACCTTGTTATCAGTTTAAGGAAATTATAAAAAAGGAAGGTTATTTGAATAATTATAAGAAAGAGAAATAATTTGAATCATCGACAAAAAAACAAAAATAATTCCAGATAGTGATTGTAGCCCTCACGAGAGAATGCCACATGCTTTTTGGGTGAGGAGTCAATCTAAAATTAATAAGCAATATCTTGTCACTTGTCAGTGACACAAATTTCATAACTTTTGATTGCTCATGGTCTATTCATGGAAAAATTTGCAAACATTCCATAAATGTGGGTTGGTTGTGTTCCCATTTAATGGATTCAAACCCATCACTAAATCATCATACCACAACTATTTCATATAATGACCCTCCTGAGATAAATATAGAGGCACCAGATCTTAATGAAGATGCAAACACAATTGCCATGGATAGTCACAATGTTGATGTAAATGTTGAAGGACTTGAGCTTGCCAAAGAGGATTTATTTGAATACGTAGACCTACTTTCAAAAACTCCTCCTGCTATTTTGACCAAGACTAAATAGTTAGTTGCTTTGGTTAAAAAAATGATGGATGACACCAACAATCTTCATATTATGGATTATGAATTTTTTCCCAAATTTCATTCAAGCATGCAAGATCATCTTTCTTTTTCAAGTTATAGGAAATTTTATATATCCTTGTTGGTAGCTAGATCATTGGATAATGAAAATTAAGACCAATCTAGTTATTCCCACATTATTCCATGCAAGAAATATATTTATGAATCCTTGTTAAGGCTATCTTTAAGTTATTGTGGTCAAAGAGATCTCTATCTCAAATTCGTTTTCCTAAGGCATACTACCTTGCTTTACATCCTTTGTTTTGCATAAATACTCAATGTCTGAATATGGTTTGTGCAATATTCAATGGCCTACTTCCTATTCCTGGCAATAAACTCTACATCCTCTGAGGAATTTGCCCTCTTTTGTTGTTCTTGTATCACATGTAGAGGTATTTCATATTTTCTTCTAACCAACATATTTCTCTCAATGTTATTTCTATTAATTTCAATAGCGATCAACCAAATCACCCGATTTCTAAAATAATATACAAAGTCTCTCAACTAGACATCCCATACAAAAGGGTTGGGATTCCATCTTTTGTTATAAAACAACATAAATTTGTACTTGTACAATTCACAGAGCAAGGATTTTTCTTGATTCGTACAAGCCCTGTATGCTTCTATGAATCCATTTGGGGTATTAACCTATAAATGCTTATTGATGATGATAACATTCTTTTTAAACATAAAAAATATTTTCATCAAGTACATGTTGTAATTGGTTAAAGAAGCCCTGAAACTAAGTCCATAATCCATTATATGTCTTGAGTTTTATCTTCTCATTCTTCATCCTGGTCAATTTCTTTTGCAGCTCAACCTCTGTGTCTTTTTTCTCCTTTAAATTTCTTTATATATTACTCCCATCTCTACAAAGGTAACCAATTATATTTTCATGCTCTTGAAAAGATATTACTTTTTCCTCATATGAGGGTATCCACATGGCTAATTTATCCTCTTTTTCTTTCATCAAAGGATATGGTATCTCCACCTGGAGAACCTATTCCTCTACCATCCTTTAGTCTAGTTCCTCATCCTTTGTTTTCACAGTAGTTTCTTTGGTCAATTTCCTTCTTTATTCCTCATATGAGGCTATCAATTAGGTCAATTTATCCTCTTATGCCTTTATCAAAGGATCTGGTATCTCCACCTAAATAACCTTTTCCTCTGCCATCCTTCCTATTGTACAAGTAGAACTATGGGTTATGTCTAGCTCCTCATCCACTATTTTCACAACAATGTTTTTAGTAAGTTTCTTTCCTTCTTCCTCATTTGAGGCTAACAACTGGGCCACTTTTTACTCTACTGACTTTATCAAAGCATCTAGTATCTCCACCTGAATAGCCTTTTCCTCTACCATCCTTCCTATGGTACAATTAGAACTATGGGCTATACTTGGTTCCTCATCCTTTGATTTCAAAATAGTGTCATGGGTATGGTTTTTGCCAAGGGTATAATTACTTGGACCCCAGGAGAATGTATATCTATGACACCCATGGTTAGGGATTTTGCAACTTGGGCCAAGAAATTTATTTTTCACAAGCTTCTTTTTCTTTGAGCTCATCTTCTAGGGTTTTGATTGTGGATTGAAGTTTTATATTTTTCATTTAGAGAACCCTATTCTTCCTTAACAATGAAATATATAAAGGAAGATATGAATGGGTACTTACTATTTTAACACAATTGTTTTTCAATTCTAGTTTGGTTTCTTGGTCCTCTAGATCGTCCCTATATAACACTGGAAATGAGGTGAGGCCCTCTCCTCCGTAAAATGGGGCTATTTATTTTATGTGATCAAGGATGTCGATTTATGTTTCCATCCCTACATCTGAAATAGGCCCATCATTGATTTCTTCATTTCCTCTAGTGGTTCTTGTGTATAAGCAAGGAAAACCTCTCCAACTAGTTCATCTATGTCAACAAGGTGGTTGAATCCTTGTCACATAAATCCTTTCTCCATGAATCCTTGCTCCATGAATCCTTTCTCCATGAATTCTTGTTCCATCGATAGATATTGCAAATTCTCTTATGTAGCATTAGGGGAAACCTCATTATTGTTTCTTTTGTAACAACGATGAGGGTTTCAAGAAGTGCAACAACATGGGATCGCTTTGTCTTCTTCTTCTTGGCTATTGGAACCATTACTAGGTGCTTCCTTTATCCTCTCAATATTATGGTGGTAGGTTTACTCTCCAATATTTATACATCATCATCATCTTATTCATCTTCTTTTTGTGTGGAATCAACAACAAAATCCTCAGGAGCCATCCTAATTCAAACATTGGGAATCATGTTTGCCATATCGCAAGGTATTGTGGGAATTGTTGCAGCCGTGAGATCAAGGGGTGGAGTTGTAGCTCCTAGGGCATCCCTTGGCAGGGTAGCATCATTTACATACAATGACCTTCCAACTATGTCATCCAAGCTCTCCCTTTCTTTTGCATCACACTAACCACTAAAATTTTAATGAGGCCATGGTGGCATAGGATTTCCGATGGCCACTTAGATTTCTATACTGATTGGGACATATGTTCTAGGGCTTTTGCAAGAAAATAGGGCACATTAACGAACCCACCATGAAGCAAGTGGTTTGACAATTGGATGTGTTGTAGATAGACAACTGCATACCTCCATTTTCATTTTAAATATCTCTGGACAAGGAATGGAACATCATAACAGGGTTTTGGTAATGACTTGATTTTAAATATTGTGCCTGTCTTCATAAGTCATTCACCTGCCTCAAGGAACTGCCGCAAAATTTGAGGTTAGGGTTTTCATGGGAAAACCACTATTCTCTCATCTGGAGTAACCATGTTGCTTCTGCAATTGCTTCTTCTATCCCTTCTACCTCAGATCTTCCTTCCCTAAAATACATGGAAAATTCTAAAGCTATCCCATCATCACACACCTGCACTATGTGAATATACTCCATTCAACTGTCCTTTTAAAATAATTCTCTAATGTGTTGATATTCCTATAACAATTCTTCGACATATTATCTATCGATTCTTAGGTCTCCCATGTTTAATCATAGTTCAAAGTGGCTATGGATGTGTTTGGAAAGTGAAACATTTTGAATGGGGGACAAAGGAAATAAATGGAAGTTGCTCGCAAATGTCGTTATCATGATAGTTAATGTAATCATGTGGCATCACTTAATGCAAACTCCACTTGGGATCAATCATGTCTTTCTGTTGTCCTCACAGGAGACCTCCCTCGTACAAAGTCTAGAGTTGCCACAATGAAAATCATTAGAATGGGAGGGCAATAGGAATTGCAAAAATCGATGTAAGTGATTTGTGGCCCTAATTTTCCATCATAATAATCCAAAATTTAAATTTTGTTGATGTGAAAGTTTGTGGGACCATGCACTTTGTTGGAAAACCTAGGGCTGATTCCACACTCTCCTAAAATTATGTGCTTTAAAAATTTCAGAATGTTCAAAAGGCCTTACAAGCATGATTGGATAATATTATTCCTTGCAGTTTATTATTTATCCTTAAGTGCATAATTATAATTTTGTAGGCTTATGAGATTATCTTCAGTAATTTGCAAGTTGTTTATATTATCTTCACTATTTTGTAGGCTTACTTGTTTTTGTTGTGATGTTTGTTAGAACATGCTTCAATTCAATTCACTTGATTAGGCATTGTAGCTAGCATTCCACATCTAAGATTATCTGAGCTCAAAAGGAGCATACCCTATGTTCTTGCACGCCCTATTCCACTACAGTTCTCATATAACTTTAGAAGTAGATGCTGGATAGCATTTTGAAAGTGTTCCACTACTGACTATTACTAACAAATAGTGATTAATATTTGTTGGCCTTATTTATTGATCTCATCTCTAAAGATGTTGATAATGGAGAAATTAATAGTAATTGAATAGTTTGTTTGGTTATTTACAATTATCTCCCTTAAATGAAGTTGGATCTAGCAATTGGAAAAATGCAAGATATAACAATTTCATTTTGTAGATCACCATATGTAAAGGAGAAATTAAATAATGTTTAATATTTAAGCTATCTTGGTTGGCTTGTAACCAAGGGTATCTCACATAATTTGTTATGTTATGGGATTCTTCTTTAAGAATTCGAACTCATTAGACTTGTATAAATAAGAGAGACTCTATCTCACTTTGGATCATGACACTTTGGATTTTCAGCTAGCCTAATTAGGGATTTTCAACTTGCAACTTTGTGGAGGATTTGGATGAATTGAATAAATTTTGTGATTTGGAAAAACATTTTTTCTCTCTTGCAGCTTCAGTTTGGAAATTTGATAGATGGATATATTCTTCTTTATCTTGTGAGTATTGTTTATTGTTATAATTCTGATCTAATAAATGTCTAATGCATGGAATATTGTCTATGGATTTTAATGTGCCATACTTTTCTTAGAACATTGACACTATTGGAAAATTTGCTTGTGTTACTCATGGATAATGAATGAATGAATTTTCCTCGAAGTTGTTTTGTTTCATCTTTGAAATCCCAATTATTATTTCCAACTAACTATAAATTCCTAGAGTAGCTATGATGTTGCCTCCATTAGGGATAGAAAAGTTGTCTTTAGGTATCCTTGAAGAGAGAAGTTCAAATCAAGATCATTTTTTATTCCAATCTTTTCAATTGCTAGGAACTAGTCTTAGATCCTTGGCAATCACACATAATTGAGAAATCATTCTTCTATCACCTTCTTATCGCTCATTTTCTTCATCCCTTTAAGGCTAATGGAGCCTCTCTAGGGCTTGGTGTGAAACTCTCTAGAAGAATGTGTTTTGAATTTCGATTAGATAGACCTTTCCCTTAGTGTCTCCTCTAGGAATCTGCAATTTTTGAACAAATTTCGATGATGGAACCTCAAGAAAATTGATGCCCTATCTATCACACTAAGTGGGAACCCTAGAAGTTGTCCTCCAACTTAGGGATTCCTTGAAAGCTTGTAATTTCGTACTTATTGTAGTATATCATTCATAACCTTTTCTCTTGCCTACCTTGACCTTGGTTGAACTCTTACATCTTCAAATATTTTAGCCCTATAGATGAGGCTCGTCAATAGGTATATCATAAGGGTGATAATTCCATCCTCAAGCTTTAGAACTATCTCTTTCTCACATTTATTTACAATTTTTATTATATTATGCTTAGTGAGAGGGGTAAAAGTTGTTTTTCTATGTCATGTGGCATAAGATGGTTTAAATGTAGGAAATGGATAAATTTTGAGATGATTTCAATGCAGGAGCTCAAAGTAGACAACATGGAGAAATTCTAGGAGGTTGTCCACCTCCTTATCTCCCTCAATCAGACAAAATCACCACTTTCTCTCTCATTAGCTCGAGGTCATTGGCAGTCAAGCAGGACAAGGTGATTGGAAGCCAAGAAAGTGTATTTCATGGAGATCTAGATCCACCTTTCTCGAGTTTTGGGAGGAAAGCATCCCTATTTTCTAGGAAGATGTTGGTAGCTACCCTATTGTCTAAATAAGCATGCCAAATAGCTCATTAGGATTCAAACATTTTTTTCATTTAAGAGGTTATTGAGCTCAAGCACTTGATATGATTATTTTTTACTTGTTATGTGATGTATTTGACATTGATGCAATGATAATGAGAAGTTTCTTACTGATCCATCACTGAGTTAGTTTCAGAGGGTTGAGGCTCTTTGGTTTGGGCCCAACCCCAGTGGCTTAGGTCCCAATTATGTATTGGAATTTATTTTTATCTTAGAATGTTTGTTAGTTCTCTGCATTTTATTAGAATATAATTCCACAAAAAGCTCGTGATTGATACCTCTATCTCATCTCTCTCATTGGAGAACAAATAGAGGAATCTACAATCACAACCCAAAAATTCTATGTTTATTGTAACTTAGAAGTTGATTCATTGCCTAGATCAAAGTTTTTGGCATAAATTAGATAGTTTTTAAATTCAACTCATCTTTTCCACCATTATTTATGTTATTTTGTAAATGATAAGAGAACATGTGCATGTGATGTAGAAGGACTATTGAATCTGCATGCAAAGGGCCTTCCACCATCTCCATCTAGGACTTATTCACCCTCTTTGATGAATCCCAAATGTTTTTCTTGAGCTTCTTTTCTTAGGTCACCGTGAGTAGCCCTCTTAGTCCAAAACATGCCTTCTTGAGGTGTTGAGCTTGGATAGGGGTGTATCCACCTTTAATCCATCTACCAAAACCTCCATCCACATTTCCATCCCTTGATCTCATCATTAATACCTTCCAAACCCTTTCAATAACCTTCATGTAGCATTACAGGCTTTCCTGTAGCAATACAAGGTTCCTATAGCAGCTTCCTGTAGCAGCCTATTTTACCCATTGTTTTGACCTGTGATGCAAGTTTGACTTAGTTTAGGAGTATTTTTACCCCCAACTCAGACTCCATGATCAAGGGTAACACCTAGGCCATTCCAACCATTCTTTTTCCTTCACTACAAGGTATAATAGCATTAACTTCTTTATCATAGATTTATCACAAGTAGAACATTGATTTATATGCAAGTGTGAATTAGAGATATGATGCACGAAATCTTGAGATATGATTTGGTAGGATAATTTCATGTTTGCAAGTGAATTTGATAGCTATATGGTTGATTGAAAAATAGTGTATTTTCCTTTCTGCAGGTAGTATAGCTCTTGTGTTCTTTCATGAATTGACTCAGTAACATATACAAGTTTGTAGCATCTACAAGTTAGGGTTTGAAAATCATTTACCTTTGACATTAGAGATAGCTTTTGAATTTCTCTTTCAGTAGTTAATTTCCCTCTAATTCAGTAGAAGAATGGTCTTGGAGCACTATTGACAAAATGTCCTACTTAAAGGCGGCATGAGTATAATTCCATCTACTATGTATATAGCACTATCACCTCGAAGTTCGTATGGACCTCGAGTTGATAAATAGATTTGAGGAGCTCTTGGGAGTTGCAACACCATTAATGTAATACTAGGGCTCACCACTTTTTGGCACCATTTCCGTGTAGGTGTTGAGGTAGATGTTATTTTTGCTTAAGCATTACTTTATGTTTTTCATTTAGTTTTGACAAAATCACATAAGGAAGAAATTTTTTCTTTAGTGCCTCATCAAAATAGAGATACTCATGGAAAATTATTACCAAACACCCCCACACCCTCAAACAATTAACCTTCACTCTTCTTCAATGGCTGATAGCTTCCCTCTCTGACTATAGGGGAGTGAGAAGACCCTTTAGGTGAACAACCTGATATCTTTGAAGAACCTATTGGGGAAGAAGAATAATCTATTTCACCTACACAAGCCATGGCTAAAAAAAGGAATGATGAGGTCTTCCATATCAAAGAGACTAATGGAGAGGCTAGAATGAAGAATATAATCCCTACTGCTCTTCCTCACTTCCATGGCATAACCTCTGAGGATCTTGATACTTTTACGTTAAAATTTGTTGTTGTCTGTAGGACCTACGAATATGCCTCTAATGACTAGAAGTTGAAGTTATTCCCATCTGCCCTTATAGATGTTTCCTTGTGATGGTTTATGGGTTTGCCTGGGGATCATATCACTACCTGGGCTCAAATGCAACAAGCCTTTAATAACAAGTATAGGGACAACTATAGGTCCAAATAAACAAAAGAATAAATCTTTAGAATGACTCTTAGACCTGATGAATTTCTAAAGGACTATGAGGAGAGATTTCAACTCAGTTATAGGAGGGCCAGATACACCCTTGATCTCGAATCACTCAAGTTAGTTCTTCTCTAAGGGATCAAGGAGGACATGTTGAAAATCCTCAACATGCTATTTGGGGGAGACATATATAAGTTATCATATGAAGAAATCCAAACAATGTTCAAAAACCACTCTAGGGTTTCTAGGAAGAGGGGTAAGGCTAGTCAAGCCTTTGTCAGTTCCTCTCCTTCCACAACATCCATTAAGAATGAAATTGGAAATATGTCAAAATACATTAAAAGTGAAATTATGCATACTTTTTCTTTGCAAATGGAAACCGTGTAGATAAAGAGGAGACAAGAGTAAGTAGATAGGGCCTTAACTATTTACTTCCCTAAAGAAGTCACCCCAAAAATGGATGCCCATTAAATTTCATAGAGGTCTACTAAGCCTGTGAGGAAAACTATGCCATAGATAAATGTGCTTCTTTGCCTGGGTTAAAATCTGTATACCAAGGGGCAGAAGGTGGGGTTGAGCAAGTCTAGTTTATAGATCAAAGAAGGCCTCAAGGACCTCATCCAAACTAGCAGGGCATGCAATATTCATCTTACTCGTATTACCATTCCAACCAAAATGCACCCTTGCCACCCTAGTATGTTAGAAAATCATATAATACAGAGCAATGGAACACATAAAATATTGCAGAAATATAAACACAGAAAAGGCATAAAACAAGAGAGACACAGATATACGTGGTTCACCCAATTTGGGCTACATCCACAAAGAAACAACCAATCCTTCCTTTTATATTATCCATCAAAATGAAGAGATACAACCTACAGCAGATCCATTGTAATTCCCTCTTTGATCTCACACAATATCCTCTCTCTTTCTCGCTCAAAATACAGATCTACATAGACGCAATATAATTCCCTCATATATAGTGAGGGGTTTCCTTCTAGGGCAAAAAACCCTAAATTAAACATAACTTCTACTGTCAGATCTCTGCCTAATGAATGACCCAAATTGACTACAAAATTACAACATTTTACAAGGCAATTTTACATTTATTTTTAGCTTCGGGGGTGTTTCCCCCGATCCCCTACTGGGGGGCTCCAACTACTGATGCATATGGAACTTTAGACATATCAGCCATTTCTTCCTGAGTCTTGGGACACACCTCCTTACTTAGTTTGAAATGACTAGCCAAAGGTATACTAACAGGTTTTTCATTTTGCATATTAAATCTTTTCAACACCTTTTCTATGTACTTCACTCTGAGACAATGTTAGTTCTCAATTCTTCCTGACTCTAGTTATTCTCATGCCAAGGATTTGTTTTGCAGCACCCAAATCCTTCATTGAAAATGTGTTCACCAATTTTCTTTTGAGCACGTTTATTTCCTGCATATTAGAACCTCCAACAAGCATGTCATCTACATACAATAACAATATAATATAGTTGCCATCATTTTTCCTTTTGAGATAAACATAATGATCATAGTGACATCTAGTATAACTTTTTTCACACATAAACCTGTGAAATTTTAGATACCACTATCTTAGAGCCTGTTCTAAGCCATACAAGTTCTTATTCAACCTACACACTAGTTTCTCCTTCCCTTTTACCTCATATCCTTGTGGTTGCTGCATATATATCTCTTCCCCCAAATCCCCATGGAGAAAGGATATCTTTACATCTAACTTTTGAAGATACAGATCTTCAACTGCTATTAGACTTAAAATAGCTCTGATTGAAGTCATTTTAACAACAAGAGAAATATATCATCAAAGTTTGTACCCTTTTTCTATGCAAACCCCTTCACCACAAGTCTAGCTTTAACCCTTTTTTACCTCCATCTTCTTCTTTCAACTTGTAAACCCATTTATTCCGCAATTTTGTTTTAGCTGTAGGCAACCTGACTAAATCCCAAGTCTGGTTATGTGCTAAGGAGTCCATCTCTTCTTTCATGGCTTGCTCCCACTTTGTCTTGGTTTATACCTGCACTGCTTCTTCATAACACTCTAGTTCACCAGAATTATTCAACAATACATAATATAATGAAGGAGAATATCATTTAGGGGGTCTATGTATCCTAGTAGATATTCTAACACCATTTTTAGGTGTTTGAGGTGCTTGTTGTTGTTGTTCTAGCTATTGATCATTATGATTTTTAGGCACCTTCACTTTTTCTATGATCTCATCAAGCACCGTGTATTCTATATTTTCTTTTTCATGTTTCTTTTCCTACATCTCATCCTTATACAAAACCTTTTCATTGAATATGACATCTCTACTCCTAATTATTTTGTGTTTTTCATAATCATAAAAGAGATAACGAAAATCATTAACACCATATCCAATAAAGCTACATTTCTTTGATTTTTCCTCAAACTTTGTTTTATTTTCTTTATTAATGTGGACAAACGCTTCACAACCAAAATTATTTAAAAATGAGTAGTTTACCTTTTTACCTATCCATGCCTCCTCTGGAATACCACCATCCAAGGAACTTGAAGACCCTCTATTTATTAGATAAACAACAGTGTCTACAACATCTACCCAAAATTGTAAGGGCAATCATGCATGCAATCTCATGCACCTTTCACACTCCATGATTGTTCTGTTCATCC
The DNA here is from genome assembly GCA_000404065.3 of Pinus taeda. Taxonomy (NCBI): domain Eukaryota; kingdom Viridiplantae; phylum Streptophyta; class Pinopsida; order Pinales; family Pinaceae; genus Pinus; species Pinus taeda. The sequence goes on along the minus strand of APFE030945012.1, from coordinate 122,429 downwards.
TTTTGACACACCATTTTCTTGTGGTGTTCCTAAAACTATCGTCTCTCTGTGAATTCCATTCTCTAAACAGTGCCTATCAAACTCTTTGCTGCAATATTCACCTCCATTGTCTGATCTGGGACACTTCAACCTTTTTCCTATCTCATTTTCAACCAAAGCTTTCCATTTCTTGAAAGTATCAAATACATCAGATTTATTTCGAATACAATAAATCTAGGTTTTTTTGGTTGCATCATTAATAAAAGTAACATAATAATGAGAGCCATCGAGGGATGATACCTGAGAAGGTCCCCATACATCTATATGCAGAAGCTCTAATTTTTTTCTCTTCTTTTCTTTCCCAACTCTAAGGAATTTGACTCTCTTATGTTTTCCAAAAACACAATTTTCACAAAATTTTAAATCCACATGATTCAAACCTGGCAAAAAATTTCTTGAGTGAAGAATCTGCATCCCCTTCTCACTCATGTGCCTAAGCCTATGATGCCACAATGCTATATCTTCTCCTGTAGAGGTTAAAGCATTAACAGAATTAGAAATACCATTGCATAAATACAATGTACCAACCTTTTCTCCTTTTGCTATTACCAGGGCTCCTTTAGTGACCTTCCAAGTTTTATCTATAAAAGTAGTCACACAACCTTCACCTCCCAACTACCCTATTGAAATTATATTTTTCTTTAGATCTAGAACATGCCTTACCTCCTTCAATAGCCATTGATTTCCATTCTGTTGTTTTATGAAAACTATACCCATTCCAATGATTTTACAGGGTTTATCATCACCCAATTGAACCTGTTCAAAATCTCCCTGAACATAATCATGAAAATGTTTCCTATCTGTTGGTCATGTTATATTCTTTCCACAACTAACCTATGTAGTGAATGGGGGGTTAGAGGGGGAGCGGAGCCCCCCCTTCATTGTGCCGATTGCGTAGCGGGGGTGTCACAGGGGGGGCAGCAACCCCCCTTGTCCGGGGAGTTTGAGGGGGGCCTACGGGGTATGGGGCAATGCCCCAAGAAATTTTGTTTTGGACCCTATATTAGGTTGGGCGAACCTACCTATGGTTTTCGGTCCATGGTTTTGGACGCGATGGTTTTCAGTCCATGGTATTGGATGCTTCAACATGTATATATATGTATTGTAACATTGAAAGGAACATAATGAAAAATCAAGCTAGTAGTCCCGGTTTTGGGATCCAGGGGAAAATCTCTATGTATATGTGTTTTATGTGTTATGCTCTCGCATTGTTTATTTTCTGTGTTTTAGAATTCGTATGCAGGTAATTTCTGTATGGGGTTAAAACCTACACTATCAGGTGTGGCATGGACTGAGGCCCCTGAATCTACCACCCAGGCATCAGTAATATTTTCTAATGAAAGAATCAAAACATCTTGCAACAAATCACTTGTCACATTCGCTTCATGATTTTTTTCTTGTTGTGCATCTCTTTCTTTTCCCTTCTGAGACTTGCAGTCTTTCTTCAGGTGTTCTTTCTTTCCACATTTCCAGCACACTATTCCCTATCTGGACTTGGATCTACCTTTCCTTGACTTACTACGATATCATAGGCTCTTTCCCCTTTCCATTTTTCTTCCCCTAGTCTCTGTTGTCAAAGTATTACCTGATGTCTCACCAGAGCTTTTCCATCGCATTTCATCACTAAGGATTGCACCGACAACATCATCAAAATTTAAAGCACTAGATCCAAAGATAGAGTTAATAATGGCCATAACTAAACCATTCCAACTTTTTGGCAATGAGCACAGAAATAACAGAGCCCTAACTTCATCATCAAAATTTACCCCTATAGAACTTAATTGACTCGTAATTGTATTAAATTCATTTAAATGATTTGCAACAAGTCCACCTTCTGACATACTCATATTAAATAAACACTTCATAAGAAATAACTTATTTGAGGCTGAGGTTTTTTCATATAGTTTGGCCAATGCCAATATTAAACCCTCTGTTGTTGTTTCCTTTGAAATATTAAAGGCTACCGACACTGTTAGGCATAGCCATCTTGTTCCAAGTGCCTTTCTGTCGAGAATATCCCATTTTGTGTGTGTCATACTCATTGGATTCTTTGTCTTTCCACTCAATGGTAGATACATATCTTTCTCATACAAATAATTTTCCATTTGCATCTTCCATAGCTGATAGTTTTGGTCATTAAATTTTTCGACCCTAAACCTACCATCTTCTGCCTTTGCTCCCACTCGAACCAAGAACCCTTCTCACTTGCAAGTTTATCAACCAAATAGACCTTCGACTCCGATACCAGTTGTTAGAAAATCATATATTACAGAGCAATGGAACACGTAAAATATTGTAGAAATATAAACACATAAAAAAAGAGAGACACAGATACACGTGGTTCACCTAATTTGGGCTACGTCCATGGAGAAACAACCACTCCTTCCTTTTATATTATCCAGAAAAATGAAGAGATACTACCTATAGCAGATATATTGTAATTCCCTCTTCACTCTAACACAATCTCCTCTGTCTTTCTGACTTAGAATACAGATCTACGTAGATGCAATACAATTCCCTCATATATAGCGAGGGGTTGCCTTCTAGGGAAAAAACCTTAAATTAAACATAACTTCTCCCACTAGATCTATGCGTAATGAACATCCCAGATTGACTATGAAATTACAACATTTTACAAGGAAATTTACATCTATTTTTAGCTTCAGAGGCGTTGCCCCTGATCCCTTGCTTGGGGGGGGCTCCAAATAATCATCGTTGCCTCCCCTCGCGATGTACATTTTGCGTGAGACATTGCCACCACATTATGAATTGGGGTCTAACGCAGCGATACCTATGAATAAATAAGATAATAAGGCTCCACACCCAACATGGTAATCTTCCACTCATCCATCATGGTCCACACCTCCTTCTTGGCCTTATGCTCCTGAATATCCTCCCCAACCTGTCAATAAACCATTTCAACCATATGCTTCTCAACATCCTCGATGGAATAAACCATCACAAGGGTGGAGGCCTCAACTCAACCAACCTCTTGCTTTATTGCCTCTACCCCCATCTCAACCACATATCACTCATCCTGCTCCACCCAAGCAACCTTAGATTCCTGCTCAACCCAATCCAAACTCGAATAACAAGCAAGTACAACATGTCTACAATGCAAAGACATCTACCCTACTTATGTTGTGGAGATTCAAGAAATCAACCTCAGACCTGGAAGAGTGCTTCCAGATAACCAACCTTCATCTCCACCTCAAGAGCTTGAAGAGGAAAAGGATTAGAATAGCCCTCAAGTAAATTCACCTCCTTTTCCTAAGAGATTGATCCATCCTAACTAGCACACCCAATAAGAGATTGAAATTCTGGGAGAATTAAAGAATCTGTATGTTAAAATACCTCTCCAATATATTAAGGATGTTCCCATATACAATAATCTTATCAAAGAGAAATGTTTCAAACACCCTAGAAGGAGAAAAAGAAACACCCCCACCATCAATTTTATTGGTCAATTATCTGATTTGATGTTGGGGAGAGTGATTTGTCCAAAATATCTAGACCCTAGAAGTCCAGTAGTAGATGTGCACATTGATGGCATGATTGTCCCTCATACTCCGATTGATCTTAAGGCTGCCATCAATGTGATGAATAAAGAAACCATGCTAAAACTAAACCTCCAAGGATCCTTGAGAAAAACCACTACAATGTTGCAACTTGCAGATAGATCCATAGTGAATCCTAAGGGATTTGTTGAGGATGTAATGGTCTATATTGATTCTTGGGAGTATCCTACTAACTTCTTGGTTCTCTAGCCCAAAACCAAATTCAACGGTTATCCTCTCATCTTGAGAAGGCCATGGTTAGCCACTTATGATGCTTACCTTACTTGCAGGGCTGCTAACATGACCATTAAGAATGGACATTTTTCCAAATAATTGGTATTATACCCTCCTTCTCGACCATCCATTGAGCATGACTTACCCCTATGGTTAGAACAGGAGGGGGAGGATGAAGTGTATCATAGAAAATCCCATCTGATATTTACCCTAGATGTTGTTATAGGAGGGTGGCAACCTGATGAAGATGACCTCATTGAACAGATCCTCTAGAACCAACCCTCCAATATCATGCCTCTTGTTGAGCTTGTGAATGAATCTGAGAGTAATCCTTGGACTAATTATGCTTATTTGACCCAAGTCCTACCCATGTCAAATTTGTATAATTTGGTCCATCTAGAACCTTAAATATTAACCCCTCTCTCTTAGCCAACCAAGAAGATAAGTTGTGCAAGATGTTGATAGAGCACTTAGATACTTTTGCTTGGAATTATAAAGAAATTAAAGGGGTGCATCCTTTGGTTTGTACTCATCACATCTACAATGAGGGATGAAAACCTGTGTGCCATCCTTAGAGGAGAATGAACCCAACCCTCAAGGACATAGTAAAGGGAGAGTTTCAAAAGTTGTTGGATGCATGGTTCATATACCCCATCTCAGATAGTGAGTGGGTGTCCCCTCTAGTTTTGCTCCCAAAGAAGAATAGGAAGTGGAGAATTTGTGTGGATTATAGAGAACTGAACAAAGCCACCAAGAAATAATATTTCCATTTTCCTTTCACTGATGAAGTTTTAGATGGTCTTGTAGGGAAGAATTTCTTCTCTTTCCTAAATGGATTTAGTGGTTACAATCAAATCCATATTATCCCTAAGGATCAGGACAAAAATACATTCGCATGTCCTTGGGGTACCTTTTTTATAGGGTCCTTGTTAAAATTGGAAACTAGGGCCAAAATCCATGTGGGTCATCTTATTCATGTCTAATAATATTTTTATTAGATTCCTCTCATCGAGAGGTGTGGGATTGATCTAAAGATCATCCAATTCCGATAAGTATTTATGGAGATATGAATTTATTTTGATTATGGAATTATTATCAAGCTGACCTACAACTCATGTAGGCTCTGAAGCCCAACAGTCGCATCTATTCAAACATCAACAATTGTGTATAAATACAAGAGTACTTTTCCTCATTTTCACTCACTCATCACATCACATCTCTCTCTCTCTCCTACATAGAAAAGAGGCTCTTCTCTACTGTGCAGAAAAGAGACTCTCTCTCACACATGTGGAAGGAAGTTGTTGAACCCGAAGCTGCAATTGTAGATCCAAACTTTGACCAGTGTTGACCATCAAACCTCCTCTTATGAACTGCGTTGTAGGTTCATCTGGACCTCCTCTGAATACCACATTTTTTGGTGGTGGAAGCAAGCCGATCCGATGGTCGGTTTGCGAGATATCGACTGCCCTAGTTTTGATGATGAAGCCACTAACGCTGATGCTACTGATCTAGGGTTTGCTACTGCTGATATAAATCAGATTTATTGTACTATTTCTCTCTGCTAAATTATTGAAGATAAAAGAAGATTTTATTAAAGGGTTTCCCCACACATTGTGGGGTTTGTCCCTGGCTAGCAACCACATCTTCTGTCTCTTGTCTTGACTTGTTTTCTGTTGATCGTTTAATGTTCTATCTACACTTTACTTATGCCCATGCGATTGCTAATCTATGAATAATAATTAGAAAGAAAAGTAAATTGCTCTAAGCATAGAACATACCATAAATTAGCATGGTATTAGAGGTGAGGTGAAGACAAAGCTCGAGTAAGAGCAAGAGAAATCACCGAAGAGAAGATTGGCAAGGCTATCCTAAAAGAACTATGGGGTCCTCATCACTCTTTCCTACCAATGACAAGCTCTGTGAGAAAGCTGACTATTGTGGATGGAAGATGTCTATCGATCTAACCTTAGAAGATCAAGGAGTGTTGGGCCATGTGAGAGGCAATATTGTTGAGCCTCCATCAAATGCATTCGATGCTACCAGGAACAAATGGAAAACCGGAGAAGTCAAAACAAAGAAGATCATCCAGGACTCTATCAACAAGCACTTGGTGGCCTACATCTCTGACCTAAACACCTCCAAGGAAATCTACGATAGACTAGTGAGTTTATTTAAAGTTAATGATGCAAATCAAGTTTTGTTTCTTAGAAATAAGCCCTAGGAAATTAAGAAGGGTAAAGATGAGAGTATGCAAGCATACTTCTTAAGAACCACCGAGATCAGGAATGATCTCCTATCTATTAGGGAGACTATTACTGATAGGGAAATGGCACTCACGACTCTTGGAGGATTACCATCCGAATGGTACGTGTTCAGGACTACTCTTCTGAACAATAATGTAATTCCTAGTTTCGAGGAATTAATGGCTAGATGCATCCAAGAAGAAACAAGGGTAGAAGAGCAAGAAATGCCCATGCCTAAAGGTCCTCCTGCTGCCTTATCTTCTCATGCTAAGAAAAGAAATAATTTCGAGACTAAATAAAAAAGAAATGTTGGACCTAAGGGTGGAAGAGAAGAATGATGTTACATCTACGATAAAGCAGGTCACTATGCAAGCGAGTGCCCTGATAGAAAGGACTCACACTGGGACAATGATCAAAATCCATTTGATGGCAATCAAAGGAATGGAAAATTCAATAACAAAGGTAAAAGGAGCACTGGAAACCAAGGAAGAGGACAACCATTCAAGAAGGCTATAAATTCTAGGTATGAATCCAACATTGTTGAAAATAAGCAGGATGAATATTATCTACCAGCTACTCTATCTATCTCTGCTCCTTCAGACTCAATGGGAATTTGGCTCATTGATAGTGGTGCCTCAAGGCACTTCACTGGTTACAAAGAAGTTCTCCATAATCTAATAGAGAAAGAAACAAACCTAGAAATTGTCCTTGGAGATAATATGAAATATCCCGTGAAAGGTGTAGGCAATGTCTCTCTCAAATTGAATCAAGGTAATACGATTCACTTACAGGATGTATTATATGTACCTTACCTCAAAAATAACTTGATGTCCATCTTGGAAATGGAAGACAAAGGCTACAAGGTAACCTTCAGTGGTGGCAAGGTATGTATATGGAAAAATAATGTTAAAGATGCCTTTACTCTTGGGTTTCGTGTTGATTCATTATATCAGATCGGTGGAAGTCCGCTAGGTGTCATGTCTTATGACACATCTCTTCAGTCCAAACTTTGGCATCAGAGGTTTTCCCACCTTCATTATAAAGCTCTACCCAATTTAAGACAAATCGTGACAGGGATGCCCAAATTCCAAGTAGAGAAAGAAGGTGTACGTCCAGGATGTGCCGAAGGAAAGCTTAAAAGGGGACCATTCCCCTCAAGCCAAAGAAAGACCTCCGACATATTACATTTGGTTCACTCAGGCATATATGTGGCTGGAATTAAGAGGGATACTACTACACCACATACTCCTGAGGAGAATGGTGTGGTGGAAAGGAAGAACTGTACGATTGTAGAACCTGTCTGTGCCATGCTCCATGATCAAAGACTTCTGAAGTTTCTATGGGCCAAAGCTGCAAACACCGTTGTATATGTACAAAACCAATGCCCTCATCAAGCATTGGGTTCCAAGACTCCTGAAGAAATGTTCACAGTGAGGATCTCTCTAGAAGCTGACACCAGGGAACCGAAAGAAAAAAGAGTATGACGAGATATTTGCACCTGTTGCTAGAAATACCACCATCCGCTCAATCATAGTCCTTACGACTTCCCACGGATGGAAACTACATCAGATGGATGTTAAGACCACATTCTTGCATGGTTCAATCAAATAAGAGGTATACGTGGAGCAACCCGAAGGATTTGAGATTTATGATTGAAAATCTCATGTATGCAGGTTGAAGAAATATCTCTACGGGCTGAAGCAAGCACCTCGAGCATGGTATGAGAGGATCAATAGCTACTTGATGAAGTTGGGATTCACTAGGAGTGAAGTCGATCCTAACCTTTATTTTAAGGTTGAAGATGACAAACCTCTTATATTGGTATTGTATGTGGATGACCTCTTCCTAACAAGTGCAAACCCTTTTATTCACAAATGTAAGAGGGAGTTGGATTTTGAATTTGAAATGAAGGATCTAGGGCTGATGCATTATTTCCTAGGACTTGAAGTATGGCAGAAGCTAGGGGAAATTTTCCTATCTCAAGGAAAATATGTGGTAAAGATATTGGAAATATTTGGTATGGTAGACTGCAAGCCTGTAACTACCCCTATGGAGCTAAACTTCAAGAAGTTAAGCAGTAGTGCTGCTGGACCTATTTTACGAAATGCTACTGAGTATTGACAACTCATTGGAGCATTAATGTTCTTCGTGAACTCCCATCTAGACATATGCTTTGTAGTCAACACATTGAGTCAACATATGGTTGAACCTAACCACATATATTGGATTGGTGCCAAGAATCTATTGATATATCTCCGTGGCACAATCACTTATGGGTTAAGATACACTACCAGAGATGTGAGACTACTTGGATATACTGATGTTGATTAGGTAGGCAATGTGGAGGATCGTAAGAGCACTTTCGGGTGTTGCTCTCCTTGGGATCTGCTTCGATATCGTAGATGAGCAGGAAGCAGAAGTCGGTGGCTTTGAGCACCGCTGAAGCAGAATATATTACTACTAGCATGGCCTCCGATGAGGCAGACTGGTTGTGAAAGATCTTCAATGAGTTGTTTGGATATACATTGGATACCACCATGATCCTATGTGACAACCAGAGTGGGATTCATTTGTCATAAAATCCCATATTGTTGACAATAATACTGAGAGGGGGGGTGAATCAGTATTATCTTATTCTTTTACCAAATCTTTCTTATTTATACTTTGAATTATTTTTGCATACCAATACCATAAATAATGAGCATGAATAAGAAAAGCAGACAGTCACATCAAAGAACGCTAGATATAAGGTGGAAACCCAATGTGGGTGAAAACCACCTGCTGCAATATGTCTCTATCTTCTTTTAAATTAGAAACTCCTTTTACAATGGTCTTGTACTGGTGCAGTCCTTTACCAGTACGCAGGCTGCAACCTACAGAGAGTTACAACTCTCTCTCGCTTTCCAGTCTCTCCTGGAAGGGAGCTACAACCCCCTACTTCTTTTCAAGGACCACTTTTCATAAATTTTCAAACTGGATCCATAAACATCAATGATCATCAAGTATGTGTAGATTTCACAGTCAACAACAGTAACTAGATCAACAACACAGAACTAAACCCAGAACACCTTATCAACAGAAAAATTCAGTCAACAGATAGTCATGAGACAGATACGCAGTTTTCCTTTCTTTGGCCTGCGTCGCTACGCACTTCACCCTCTTCTTCTCTGTGTATACCCGCAGAGTTCCTTCTGCTGCACTGCGTGACCATGCACTGTTTCTTCTATTGTGCTGCATACAGTACTCACCCAAATGCACTATCGCGCCGCGTACTGCCACAGTAGGCACGCACCCAAAAGGACTATCGTGCCGCGTACGTTTACTGTGCGTACGCACCTGAACCACTACTGCTCTATGTACCCACACAGTTCGCCTGTTTCTGCTCTGCGTACCCACGCAATCACCCTTCTTATGCTATGCATACCCACGCAGCTCGCCTTCTTCTGCTCAGCGTACCCACGCAGAGGCACCGTTAAACACCTGCGTACATCAGATTAGGGCCGAATTTGCAGATCACCAGTGTGCTACAGTTAGACGGATGCACAGATCTGATCAAGCGCTCGAGAGATCACCCTTCACAGATTCGCTTTCCACTTCACCTTCATATAGATCAAGCTTTTTGAAACAATAACCCAATACTTCAGACCTTAAGATATTCAACCCAAAAGCATACCAAAGCCAAATGATCTCCTTTGCTTTATATAGGCAAGCTCTTCCTTAAATCATGGATCAATACCATGGGCCAAAACCATAATAACACAATACCGTCGGCTAAATACCAAGGGTTAAACATAAGAACCCCACGTGTGCGTGCTTTACTGCCTTGAAGTTTTGTACCCTGCGTGTCTGGACGCGGCCCCTGCACGGCGTATGGCGGGTCGCATCTTCTGAACTTTCTTCTGCGTACTTCTTAATTTTCATCATATTGGGAGCCTTGCCATGGGTGTTGCCATCAAGTACAACATCTGTAACATATAACCATACCCGAAACATAATGCCAACAGTTTCTTATGTTTGGCTCATGGTATTTAGCCCGCCATTTATGATGCTATGGTTTTGGCCCGTGGTATAGGATCTATTTTAGCCCCGTTTTGGATCCCTTGTATTGGTCATTGATGGTTTTGTCCCATGGTGTGAATAAGGGCTTGACTATAAATAGGGAAGGAGATCACTTGGCTAGTGTACTTTTGCAAATTGAATATCTTAAGATCTGAAATATTGGGTTATCGGTTTAAAAAGCTTGATCTATATAAAAGTGAAGTTGAAAGTGAATGTATAGGGTGTGATCTCTCAGGCGCATGATCATATCTAGACATCTGACCGTCAGTGGCTCTTCGGAGGTTTGTTAATTCGTTTCTAATCAAAGGTCCGCAGGTTGTTCAGGTGCGGAGGATCGCAGGGCGGTATAAGGTGCTCTGCGGTGGTACACAGTTCTCAGAACGGCACAGTGCGGGGGCTAGCAGCACAGTCGAAGACGCAGTGCGTCGATGCAGTAGAGGTACGCGGCTCATCAGAAGGGCACAGTGCTGACGCCCGGAGAGAGCCGAAAGAACAAGTGCGGAGCAAGATCAGTGGTACGCGACGCGATAAAGGAAAGCCTGCGTAGGTACTTAGAAGTACGCGACACTATTGAAGAAGAGGGTGCGGAGGCACAGTAGCAGTACGCAGCAAGAAAGAAGGTGAATTGCGGATATACGCAGTGAAGCAGAAGACGCTCTACGTGGATACGCAAGAAAACAGAAGGCGGGGTGCGGAGTCACGTAGTCCAGATAAGGAAAAACTGCGGATCTGTCTTAAAACATTTGTTGGTTATCTTTTTGCTGCAGAGTTCTGGGTTTATATTTCTGGTATTATCTGTCTTTTTACAGCATTCTGAGAAGCTGGGTGATTCATTGATTGTATAAGGAGTTTGGGTGATTTGCATGATTATTTATTCTTGGATCCAGTTTGAAAATTTATGAAAAGTGGTCCTTGAAAGAAAAGAAGTAGGGGATTGTAGCTCCCTTCCAGGAGAGACTGGAAAACGAGAGAGAGTTGTAGCTCTCTGCAGGTTGCAGCCTGCGTACTGGTAAAGGACTGCACTAGTAAAAAATCATTGTAAAAGAAGTTTCTAATTGATAAAAGAGAGAGACATATTGTAGCAGGTGGTTTTCACCCACATTGGGTTTCCACCTTATATCTGGTGTTCTTTGGTGTGACTATTTGTTTTTCTTGTTTCATGCTCATTATTATACACAAGTTAATGATGAATAAATTGAAAAGAATTTGATAATACTGATTCACCCCCCCTCTCAGTATTATCCCCAACACATAATTCTAAAATCAAAGCTCTACGAAATTTCTCCCACACATATATTTCATACTACGCATAGTAAAATATGAGCACCGTGAAACATAATAATATTCTATGCCTTCCTGCACATGCCCCATCCTCCGTAAACATATATACGATATATGATCAAGAAATGCGTAAAAGTATTAGATCTGTTCGACAAATCGAAAATCATACCCCATATTTTGCACAATCAAATATTTTCACAATGAAACATAATAAGAATAATAAGAATAATAACATATTAACATTAATAGTTTAACATTAATTTCCACATGCACCCCTATTCTCTCAAAAATACTACATCCTAATAAAAGCTCCTTATAATAAAATCTCTTGCACATGCCCTGTCCTGGAAAAAGATTTAATTCTAACACTAATGCTTAGAGAAATAACACACTATCATAGCACTCGTGAAAACCTCCATTCTCCCACACTTACCCTGTTTTCTAGATTTTTTTACGTCAATAGAAAACATATATGCTCTCAATATTACACAATTTCACAGCACGTCCACTTTCTGTAAAATATCACATACTAAAATTAATATTTAAGAATGACCTATGAACCACTCTACACAATGGAAATTAAAAATATTAATCATTTCGCAAAGAATCATAGCTCTAAAATCAAAATCTCTACGTAACTTCTCTCCTGCATATACTTCGTACTACACACAGTAAGGAGGCAATTAAGAATCTCTAAACCAAGGCAGTTTAGAAGAAAACATAAATAAAGCAAATAGTTAAAACATAGAGCACTCAAGCTAATTCTGACGATATTATTCCTTGTTTTCTTTTAAGATTTTATAAGAAACACATATGAATTTTGATGACACAAAGAGAAAATGATATTTAAACATGAGAAAATGATACTTATTTGTCCCAACTGCGCATTGTTAGGTAAACTTGACTCAGGATAGAGTCAAAGTTGACCAAGTTAAACAGTGATGGTTTTGGGGGCACATGATATTGTGCACCCATAGTATTTTGCCCGTGGTATTATATGTAATGGAGCTTATAAAATGCTGGAAGGACTTCATTGTAATGCAAGACCTGGAGGTGAGCAGTGAAGGCTCACTTGGTCGGATTGGCCAGGGTTTTGGCCAATGCTAATGAGATCTTATTAGGTTGGGTTTTTCCCTGGATTTGGGGTCTTCCCGGATAAACATTTGTGTATATGTGTTTATGGTTGTTGTTGGTTATTTTTATATTTATTCCTCTCAGTAATTATTTATGTTTTGCAGTAAATTTCTTAACAACTCGTATCAAAGCCAAATATTGGCTTCAAATGGATTCATTGATGCCAGGGGTTTATAGTGCTTGATGAGATCAACACAGCTTTTTTTACAGATCTGGGTCTGAAAATAATTGTGGAACAATCATACGCGGAAGAACCTCGAGGAGAATGTGCGGAAGATAGTGTCGTAACTGCCAGGGACCGCAGTGCATTTGCGATATTTACTAGTTTGGAACATGTTGACGAGTTGTTAAGGATTCATGTGGCTATTTAAAGAAGGTCAGCAAAAGAAAATTGTTCATGTGGCTTCAAAAATTGTTCGCTTTCTGCTACATGAGGGCACCGGTGCTGGAATCTATGAGGTTCTCGTCGAGCTCGCAGTTGGAGTGGTTTTATAGAAGTTTTTGAGCAAATCAAATTGAGAGAGGATGGATCAGAATCGCAACAACGATAAACAAAAAAATATATATATTTTAATGAAGTCAAAATTATTGCATGTAAATGGGCATACTACTGTAAGACCTAGTAAGGCATGTGTACCCCTCGGTGATCATCGGTAAAGTCTAGGTTATACCTACGTGATAGGGGGGATGTCAGGTTAACAATACCCCGGGTAAACACTCTGAGGGGGGTAAGAGCTAGAGTGAGCAGGATTGTCTCACTTAGCAAGTTTGGCTCGAGTTAGACAAGAAACCCCAAGTCAAGTTCAAGGGGGAATTGTTAGGTAAACTTGACTCGGGATAGAGTCAAAGTTGACAAGGTTAAATAGTGATGGTTTTGGGGGCACATGGTATTATGCACCCATAGTATTCTGCCCATGGTATTATATGTAATGGAGCTTATAAAACGTTGGAAGGACTTCATTGTAATGCAAGACCTGGAGGTGAGCGGTGAAGGCTCACTTGGTTGGATTGGCCAAGGTTTTGGCCAATGCTAATGAGATCTTATTAGGTTGGGTTTTTCCCCAGATTTGGGGTTTTCCCGGATAAACATTTGTGTTTATGTGTTTATGGTTGTTGCTAGTTATTTTTATATTTATTCCTCTCAGTAATTATTTATGTTTTGCAGTAAATTTCTTGACACGCACAAGAATCCAATGAAATGTCCTCAGCTTTATTTCATTTCTAGAAAAATGAGTCCAGTCTTGAGTACAAAGCTCCTTGGCTCAAAAATGATATGTCTACAGAAATGTATTTTAATCCAAACTATTTACTTCATTTTGTGAAGTATTTATACAAAATTTGATACAAAATATCTCATAACTAAATGAGAATTATTCTAAGAAATAGAAAATATCTTCAACACGGAGATAGAAACAGATGGAGAACTGTTTCTTTGTTGTCCCTTCAATTGTGACTGTGTTGGCTATTGTTGCTCAGATTTGGCTCTTGCAGTTTGCCTTGTAGTTATGTGTTGGAATCACTTTAATCTTTGACCTACTGATACTCTTTACCTATGCTATTTGATCCTTTCTTGCCTTTTTTACCTAGCAGTTACCTTTTACCTTATAGATTTACTATAGTAACTTATAGTAAATCAGTCAAACTTGTCCACCATTAACTGTCAGGTAACTTTATTCCTATCATTTTCCTGTAAACTTCATCATCTTCTGTGTACTTAGAAAAACTTGGTTTGCTTGTGAATAAGTGCTTGAATTCATGTTCTATGTAGAACAGATTCTCAAGGTCATCATAAAGCACTCTTCCGGTGGGCAAAGATTTCACCCCTGAAATAATAGATGGGCTTGTGGCCAGCTTGTTTATTTTATCAATGTAATATTCCTAGGTCATCAACTTATCATGTATTACCGTAGGACTGGGAAGTCCATTTTCTCTTAGGATGCCAAAGTTCAGCATGAAACTGTCGATGTCTACTTGGATGCTCTAACATTTTTTCTCTAGGTTTAGCATTAAGTTCCTTTTAGTGAGGACCTTTTTTATTTCTATGATTGTTGTAGTTCTATCCTTTATTTCCAATTCATCCAATTCATATTTGTTCTTGCTATTCAAAAAGGTGATCAACTGATTGTCTTCTACTAGTTTACTTCCCAATTCTTCCATTATCTTGTGGATTGCCTCTGTAGCCATATTGACCAATTATGTTTGCTCAAAAATAATCTAAATAGAAGGCCAAACATCATTGATGGAATCAATGATGTTGGCCCAAAGGATTTCTCTCATGTCTCCCTATGGTTCTTGAAGTGTTAAATCTTTTTCTAAGGCTTTGATCCTTTCTGCCATCCTTAAATTCCATTGAGTTTCTTCTTTTTTCTGTATTTGTACAAGTTTATAGTTGGTTTCGAAATTTGACACTTGTTCTCTAAGCTTCTTAAGCTCAGTGTCTTGGATACTCATTTCTTCCATGGCTTTGATCAACTCTATCGTTTGCTCTGTTGGTGTCTTTGTGCTGGTTGACGTACCTATGCCTGTTGTAGCACCTGTCACTGGTAATGTTGTTGCTAGTCGAATTGTTGGTGCCAATGTAGCTGCCAAGCTAGAGGGCACTGCTATGGAAACTATAGGAATTACAGTCTGAGGAGCGATGGACAAATTAGTCTGTTTGGACTGTATCAAGTTGTCTAATTCTTTCTCAGTCTCCTTCAATTGGTTATTTGACTTAAGGACCAGGTCCATAAGTTCGTCCTCCCTCTGTGTCTCCAAAACTTTAGTTGTTTAAGGATGATGAAGAGGTGGAATATTTAGCTGCTTCTTCAATGCAGCTATGTCTTCATTTTTCTTCTTTATCAATTGTTCTACTACTTTAACATCCTTGGGATCATGTCTCAGCTTTATGACCAAGTCCTCTAAGGACTTTATTCTAATATCTTTGGCTTGAGAAGAGGCCTTTTCCAACTGCAATTGGGCTGAGATATTGTTCAGTGAATTCTGAAGTTGGTGAGCTACTATGGCCTTACTGGTCAATGTGGAATAGACCATTTCTCCAGTTTGTTTATGCAACTCAATTTCGCCAATAGTATGGATATCCTTTGCCATGACCTCAAAATCTGTCTTAAGATAATCTGCCATTAATTTAGGTTGTTGTATGGTTGGCTTGAGAAATATCATGTGCATCTTGCCTTCTTTTATATCAGAGGTTGACATTAGCCTTGTTTGGTTTGTTGGGGCCATTCTCAGATAATGTGCATAACTCTACACCTTCAGCTTTTCATTCCTTGCCTTGATTTCTTTGTATTTTTATTTGATGTTTTGGCTCTGTCCTATGGGAGCCTCGAACGAGGATACTTCCACACTCTGCCTCCTTTCCAACATTTTATTTTGAGAAGTGGAAGGTTCTAGTGTCCCCCCTGAAGGAATGGTGTGCCTAGTTTCTGTCCTCTCTTCTCTTGAAGTCCCTACTGTTTCCTCAGTATATTCTTGCTCTGCATATGGATTTAACCTCTGCTTCTTAGCAAATGTTTGAGCAATAGGCATGCTGGAAGGAGTGGCCTCTTCTCTGTTTCTCTTAAGGTTTATTTCCTCATTAAGAGGAGTCTGCAAAATAGGAGGATTGCTCATGATTTGTTTAGGTCGAGAAAATTCCTCTAAAATTTCAGGTTGTTCAGATTCTTCTTGTTTTGAAAGCTGATGTTGTTTTGATGGTTCTGCTTGTTCTGAAGATTCAAGTTGTCCTAATGGTCCTACCTCTGCTGACGGACCCGCTTCTATCTGCTCACTGTGGCCTTGCGCTTGTCTCTAAGACTGAGACTCTCCTGGAACCTATACAAAGGAATCCTCATCAAGTCTCCTATCTAAGTCCATTAATACATTATCAACAACAACCTCTATACTATCTCGATCTATCAAAGTGCCTTCCACCCATTCAAATTGATTAGCATATTGTTCAATTTCGGGGATCCTTTGAGGGATGTAAGGAGATAGTTTATTCTTTTGTCTCCTATTACAAATGAAACTGTATGGGTCATAGGTCCACATGAAACTTTGTTTTAGTTTCAATCATTGGAGGATTTCATCTGCCCCCTTTCCTGCTTCTCTACTGTTACAAATGAATGGGCATAACTGATCCTTTATCCTGATTTGGGCTTTCTTCTTCACTCTTAGAAAGCGCATCTCATCTGAATTGATCATTTGTTTGTAGTACTCCAGAGCAAACAATCTCATGTGGAGCTACTTTGGCAATTTGTAAGGTGGAAATTCACATCCATAAAAATTCTGATTTCAGTATGGTTTTGGTACAAGTATCAATCCCCTACTTTATACTGCTTTGACAACTACAGGACCTTCCTGATGTCTGCACTAATTCTGGGTGGAGGGCTTCCTAGCATCATGGTTGTCACAGGATGAACAAAGAGGTCTATGAAGTTTGTATAGGAGTATTAAGAATCAAACTGATGAATTAAAGAAGTCTAGAAGATCATCGATCTGGGGTTTCCTTTATTATCAAGCTTTTGGAGGGTAACTGGAAACCTATCAGCGTGGTAGTACAAAAACAAATGATACAGAACTCAGAAATACTTGAAAACTCTTTCATTTTCCAACCTCATGAATTGATCATGCATTCTATCAGCAATAAACTTTGCATAGTCAAACATGATAGTTGGTGGTTGGTCAAGAGAGTAGATTGACATGATGGATATTATGATCTCATCAATATATTCACTGGTGGTGCAACCTAGTATACTAAATATCATATCTATAATATCTCGACCAAGGTTGGAGAATATAGTCCATAGATAAGGAGGAGGGTCCCTTGGGATATACTACTCTTCTCTAATAAAAATCTGGAATAAATCGGCTAGTCTGATAGAAGAGAGTCTAGGGTATCTTTTTAGCATGTCTCCAATGGAAAGAGGGGTTAGGTTGTGGCTTGGCTTCAATCGAAGCATCTGTAATGGATTCGGTAGTGATAGTAAACAGAATAGACTGGTCATGAGTTCTTACTGCCCTTTGGATATGATCATAGTTCGTGTGGCTGTAATGTACAATCTTTGGGAATACATTTACTCTCGAGAACTGGTACTTAGGCAAACCTGATTCCCAAAGTCCAGTGGAGTCAGCCTGGTTCAGATACTAGTCTCTCTATTTGTAAAAGAGTTTCAGAGGGGATTTTGAGACTGAGGTGTCTTTTATTTGGAAATCTTTGTCTGCAAGTGGAAGATGGTCTAAATCCCTGTGGGGAGTTGTGATGAGCATGCCATTCAGTGCAATTGGGGCTTCCATCCTTGGTTCTTGTGGATTCAAGGACGGGGCAAAAGGTTTCATGGAAATTTGGGACAATTAGCCTATTTAAGAGTATTTCAGGATTACCACGTGGCTCAACTAACTAAATTATTTAACATTTAAAGAAATTAGTGCATGTTTAGTAAGAAATCAAGGTTTTTTAGTTGGTAATGGGGTAAATACCTGGTTTCGCTATTTGAACGGTGAAATGATGACTGTGCACTGCTTGCAGGAAGCGCACGGTTCGGAAACGTGGTCTATAGCTCAGCGGTTGTGGAAAGTTGATGGTTGATAGTAGGTTTGCAGTTGAATGTGCTCTGTGCTTTGCATAAAAGCCAAAACGTCCTTTTCATAGTAAGAAACAAAAACAATGAGTTTTTGGCTTTATGTGTAAAGTCAATGATATTGGCATGTATAATGGGAAAATGACAATTGGCACCAATCGGAGGATGGGACATTTTGTCGCTTAGCAGAGGCAGTAAGCGGGATCCATCACATCGCTTTTCGGGAAAAATGGTTTTGGGGGGAGGTCGCCCGATGCCATTCATCGGGCGCCACGTAGTGGCGGGATGAATAGTGAAACTGCTCACATGAGGCGGGTAAAGGTCGGCCTTGGAAGGCTACTCGATATGAGCATCAATTGTTGGATATGAAGGGGTCAAATTATACAGTGATCAGGGGAGTGATTTGATCGGGGAATTAAAGGAGGGGCCCGAAGGGTTTTTTAATTGCTGGTTAGGGTGGCTTAATGACGTCGGGGGCGATATGATTGGAAGAACGAGTTATCTATTAATCACAATCTGATTAATTAACCCCTTTTTGTTTGGTAGAGGGTTATGTCTCTTAATTAGTCGCAGATCCACTAATTAATCCATTTTGACTAATTTAGTTAATAAGGTTTATATTTCAAACCATTGGGGCGGGATATTATCATATGAGATTTAAATAAAATATACGGGAAATGGGGTTTTCTTTTTGGGGAGTTAAATAAATACAATAAATATTAATGTTAATATGAATTGAAAGCAGAATGTAAATGTGCTAAGTATAATGTATTGATATTTATTTTAATATCCACATCTTTACATCATTACTTAGGCTAAATGTTTTTGTGTGGGTTTTTGTGGGAAAAAAGGGTTTTATGTAAGGTTAATTACTTTTCTAAGGTTTTATCCTTAGGGAAAAGGGGTTTGCTTGGGAATATGAGTGAGCTATGGAGGGGGTGAATGCTTGAGAGGGGACTTTTAGTACTTAGGACCTATAAGTTATTGAGCTGAGGGTCCGGTCCCTCGAGAAATTAGATAAATGCGCTGAGCCCCTTTAACTT
This sequence comes from Pinus taeda, assembly GCA_000404065.3. Taxonomy (NCBI): domain Eukaryota; kingdom Viridiplantae; phylum Streptophyta; class Pinopsida; order Pinales; family Pinaceae; genus Pinus; species Pinus taeda. The sequence goes on along the minus strand of APFE030945012.1, from coordinate 103,281 downwards.
AAGGTTTTAGATACTTTTGACTTTGCTTATGGGAAATTAATAAAATTAAGAGTGAAATAAATGGGGAAATTAATCACTTGACTTTGTGTAAATGCTGAATTATCATCCATACTTTAGAAATTTGTTGATGAAGGTAAATAATATGATCTTATCTAGTGAGTCATCACAATTCTTCAACCATTCAACTATTTATCCATCTACTCATCCTACCATTTTTTCTATTCTTTATTAGGGTGCACTTAAGCTCGCAAACCCTTATCAAAACAGTTTTCTTTTCTTTTCTTTTACAATAGAAATCTATCTAAGTCTATTCTTATTACATCCAAGGGCTGAGATTAAAGAATTGAGCTCTTTTTATTAACTCTACCTATCTACTCATCTGCCAATATTAAAGAGTTTGGTTAGATTTTATTCTCTATCTCTAAGCATAAAATTGAAAGCATGAAATAACCAAGTTTAAACATTTTGACTATCCATGGATGGTGGCAAAGGTAACAAGTTGCACACAATCATTATTATGAAGAAAAGTAAATAGTAATGGCATTTGGACACACTTTCATGGTTTTTTGTTTTCTTCTTGGATTCATTTTTCATCTTTTTTTACCTTTTTCATTCTTTTTGTCCTTTGATTTTTCTTTTAATACATACCCTCTTTACATTTTTTAATTATTTTTTTGTGTTTTTGAATATAAAAAACTTTGCAAAAAGAAAAAGTATGTATATATTAGAGGTTTAATCTCAACCATTCAAAAATTATGACTCTTATTGATATATGAACATAACAGATTATTTAAAAAGTTTTGCTCCCTTGTAAAATAATTATCCAAAATTAAATTAATTATTTTCTTCCACATTTTTCCACTATTTTGATTCACTTTCCTTTAAGCCTAAAATACTAATTTATTAATCAAAAACAACTACAAACCATAAAAAAATTATAATAAATTTATAAAAATATAATACAAAATTACAACACTTAAATTATTTATTAATCAAATATAAAAAACTAGCATCTTAAATTATATTTTAGAAATTAATATCAATAAAAAATCAACCGGTTCTTATTTTATGCTAATAATTAAAATATGACGATTATTTTCATTAACTAATAAACGACGCAAAATTATAAAAAATTAATAAAATATAACACAAACTAAAGAATTAGAGCAGAGTGTAATTATTAACAGAAAAAAAAGTCGAAATGTCCATGACAAGGCTTGATGTAGATGGAATCCTAAAGTAAAATAGGAAATTGTCGGCCAATGTTTCTGTGTTTCATCACTGTAGCAGTCGGATTGTCAACCCCGATCACGTACCACTGATTCTTAACCTAAGAATCAAAGAAAAAACATGAAATTCAAACTCAGAGAGGAAAAAGAACGAAAAGAGGAGGAAGAAAAGACTGGAGCAACAACCTTTTATTCGCGCTGTTAGAATTTTTATTGTCCAGCCAGGGTGGTGGAAAGGCTCAGCACTCGAATACCTCACAACGTCCACGTGAAAGAGAGGCTACGTTCACCATACTGGACAGTCGTCAATTTTTTAATTGCACTGTCGCATTGCTTTTTGTTTTAACAAGTGCTCTACTTTGACTCTTTGGGCACAAAAAATTATCCAAAACCATCATTAATATTACTTTACTATTTAAATAACCCATTCCTTACATTAATCGTTATATCTTTCCATGGAGGTCAAAATCAACGTTGATGAATAATTAATGAGCCAACATAGGAGTCTCGTACCTCAAAAATAAACTTTAAGTATTTCTCTGAACTAATTGGTTAATCTCTTATACCTTTTTTTTTTTTTAAATTAGTCCTTAAGATTGGAAGTGAGGTTTCATTTTTATTGTGAATTGTTTTACAAGAATTAACCTTAATAAAATCATATCATTCCCTTTTAGAAGCATTTATGGGGCCTTTTTTAAACTTTTTTTAATGGGAGCTATTACTTTACTATTTAAATAACCCATTCCTTACATTAATCCTTCTACCTTTCCATAGAGGTCAAAATCAACGTTGATGAATAATTAATGAGCCAACATAAGAGTCTGGTACCTAAAAATAAACTTTAAGTATTTCTCTGAACTAATTGGTAAATCTCTTTTACCTTTTTTTTTTAAATTAGTCCTTAAGATTGGAGGTGAGGTTTCATTTATATTGTAAATTGTTTTACAAGAATTAATCTTAATAATCATATCATTCCCTGTTAGAAGCATTTATGGGGTTTTTTTTAACTTGTTTTAATAAGAGCTAGTTCCCATTAAGAAACATTTATGGGGCCTCTTTTTTACATACATTATATGTGTCAGAAGAAACTGACAGCAATCACATCAAGACTTTTCACATTACAACCACATACATGTAAATATATGCTGCAGGGCAGCTGGAATCTATCGGGATGGAACGTTGGTGGGAGCCACGCATCCGACTGCCCAACAAACAAGCCATGCACTCGCGTGCAAATCCATTACTAGCACCATTTTCCTTATTTGTCAAGTAAAATAGGAAATTATCAGTCAGTCTTTCTTTGTGTTTTAATTAGAGGAGAAAAAATGAACAGGACCAAAATGGAAAAGGTCAGCACTCAAATACTCACGCTACAGCGTCAAACAATTTGTTAATTCACGTAGTCAAAGCAGATTTAAACTCTTGCATTACACGGGTCGTTTTCCTTTACTCCTCGTGCACAAAAATAATACAAAACCCTCATTACTATGAGATTAGTTTTAAAACCCTCATATATATTCATTTTTTTAATTAGTCCATAAGATTAGAGGTGAGGTTTCAATTATATTGTCAATCTTTATTGCACTGAGTAACAAAGAGAAAATGATAAAACTGGCTTCGATAAAGGAAAAATGATAAAATTTCACATCAGTGAAAAATTAATAAAATAAAGATATTATTTCTACCCTAGAGAAATATTTTTATATTATAGGAAATATTTTTCAACATCTGACAAATGGAATGAAACCTTCGTAAAGAAGTTTCAATTAAATAATGGACGGTTAGTGCAATGAAATTATAACCCTAAAGAGAAAACGGTAGAACCAGCTTCTGATATTAACAAAACATATAGTTTGGGTTAAAAAAAGATTAACAAAATAAACTTATTATTTCTGCCCAGACAAATAGATTTTAGTTAATGGGGAAATGTTGATAACGGACACTTCCATTTTTATATGAAAAACTGAAAAACTCCAGCTCCACAGGTAGAAACTAAACACACTCAGAAGTAGTCTTCTTAATTGCCAAGACCCTCTTTTAAAAAAACTTAATTTTATTATCAGTAAATAAAATCACATTCTATACATGCATGTCCCAACAAGTACAATTCTGTAGATCTATTAAAAATTAACAAAAAGCTATAAAAAAAAGAAGCTGTTACATAAATTAGGAACAGATCTCCAGCTGTATCTATAAAGACTGATTTAGTATCTTAAGACTTATATGCAACTACCTTAAAAGTTTATAGCATAAAGTGATCTAAACATTTTATGAATCTGGTGCTTCTAGCCACAGTCAACGAAAAATCTTTGATAATACTCCAAGACTGAGAAGGAGTGCCCCAGAACTACATGAAGTAAGAAGCGATCAAATCTTCAATACTAAATCCATTTCCAAATATATCCTGGTTCATGGCTCCGCTTGCTATTTGCCCGAATAGTCCTCCCAGAAAATGACTTACCAGAGTCCCAAATACAGGAAGCGGCTGGTATGGCTGTGGCGCAACAGAAGGGTAGTATGAAGCATGAGGGACTGTGGAAGTATGAGGATAATTAATAGGACCATTGGCTGGAACTTCGGTATATACACTCACATTCAGTACACCCATCGGATAGCCTTGAGCCGTATTCTGTATTGGAGAGCTTGCGGGCATAATCCGACCCGGGCGAACCAGCCCTTGAAAAGGAAAACGTACAAAGCCAACATCTACATGGCCAGCGGAGCCCTCTACGATGATCTCAATGAGCAAATGAGGACAACCCAGCTGAAGAATGCAGTCGTCAAGAAGGAAAGGCATGTGATCATTAATAACCGAACTCCCTAAATGCAGGAACCTCTGCCCCAGCGGCGTTTCTTCGTTGTTAATGGAATTGTAGAGCAAGACTCGTACATGGGCCGTACTGAATCCTAGCCTCTCCAGACCTGGAAAGGAATACAATGTTAGCCAGCAGCTCAGGAAAACCATTGTTAAGAATATGCAATCGTACTGAAATCAAATCGTGTCTTCGATCCTGGCTGAACAAGAAACAGAATCCTCTATTTCCTCTTCTTCCCGGGATTTGGACTTAGAGCTATTCTTCAGGGCACAATGTTGGTCTCATCGGCCTCTCGATTGACATATATGCGGGGTATGTCGGTGGAACAAGATGACCGCCTCTCGAATTAGGGTATGCTATGAGATGGCTAATTACATGACAACTTTTCTAGAGCGGAAGGAAATGGTTCTGCGGGTGGGGAGGATGAATCTGGTCTTCATTGGCATCAAAAGGGTGGGATTTTACCAACCTTGTTATAGATGGAGTCTTTTTTATGTGTTGGACTCGGGAGTGCCTTTGATTGATTTTTTGAAGTTTTTCTTGGGAAGCCTAATCTATTGAATTTTGTTTAACTTTAAATTAAATTAAATTTTACGAAATATTATAATTCTATAGGAATTTTATAGTACTCTTTTCACAAAATTCTTTAAACAATAATGCATCATTCTTTCACCACCTATTACAACTAATAATGATGTAACATACATCCCTTTTCTTACGTGCAATTCCCCTCTTTCGTGGAGCATCCGGTATCTCAGCAGATAAACATTTCTCTGAGCTCATCCTGTTGCTTATACGTTTATACTCATTAAATTTTAACATTCACCTCAATAAGAACCATCTATTATAAATAATAAATATGTAAGATATATACTTATTAACTTTAACATTCACATTACTAAGAATTAAAGTGATTATTACATTTTGATATATTGGTTTAAAGTGATTATTACATTTTGATATATTGGTTTTTTTTTTCAATAGGGATAAATCATTTGTCCTATTTTTCTTAAAATCAAATTCATATCAACCTTTTATGATAAAAGAAGATAAATATATCAATAATATGGCATAATTCAAAAACAACATAATTTATCTTAGAGATAATAAAAAATATTAGGAAAAAATTATTTACTTAGGAGATAATAAAATCGAAATGATTTTATTTTACTAAAAATTATTTGATTAAAAAATTAAATCTAGGAAACCTAATTTCATGGATCTAGAAGATAAATGAGTATCCAATCTACCTTGGAATAAGTAAATAGTGGCTTAGGGAGGACCAAGAAAGAATGTTGACAATTTGTGAATGACTTGGGATGTATGATTAATTAGAACTTTATGATTTTAAAATCATTTAACATACCATAATTATAAAACCATGAACAAAACCATTTATACTAAACACAATGACTCACTCACCCAAATTTAAAACCCATCACCTTAACAAAGTTAAGAAAGTTAGATGAAGCTATGAGGAAGGGAAAATACCTCTATGAGCGTGGGAAAGGAAAATCATCCTTCCATAAAACTTGGGATGACAAGAAAAGAACCAAGGTGGAACAAAGGAAGAAGGGTTTAAACTTTATTTTTTCAAGAATAATTCCCAAGAAAATCAACAAATTTAGCCAACCCATGGTGAACCATAGGGAGTTGATTCATTAAGCTAGAGACCAAGATTTCAACCCATTAGGTGTTGGGGTTGTGGTGGAGAGCACATGTACATGGAATACCCTTACAAAGGAGACAAACTAAAGGTTGTACATCACATTGAAGGAGTTGATACAATGGAGGACATGGGAAGAAGCATACCTAGGATCTATATAACATTGGAGGATAGTTAGGATGACCATCAAGTGCATATTATTGAAGTTAAAAGTAAAATAAATAACTAGCCAAATTCCATTTTAATTGGTTATGGAGCTAGTCATAGTTATATCAATCCTAAACTTGTTGAAATATTTTACTTAAGGAAAACACCAAGCATGATAGGACTTGGTTAGTTCAATTAGTTACGATATATAAAATAAGAGTAACTAAACTTGTAAAAGAATGCCAAATTAATATGAATGGGTTAAGCACAAATGCATATTTGAACATCATACCATGGAATCATATGAATTCCTAATTGCTAGGCATTGGATGGACAAACATCATGCAATAGCACACCATTGTAATAAGTCATTTACTTTCCTTAATGGAGAAGGGAAACAGAGACAAGTGAAAGGAATTCCAAGAAAAAAAACTGTCAAGTAAATATCAACCATTTAACTCAATAAAAAAATTAGGAAAGGGTGTCAAATTTATGTAGCCAACACAAGGGAGACAACCAAGGACTAGGCCGAAAGCATTCAAGACCATCAGGTACTTAAGGAATTTGAAGATGCATTTTTCAAAATTTTAGGCTTACCACTTAAAAGGGATATTTATTTCTCTATACACTTCCTACTTGGACCTACCCCAGTGTCCAAAACACCATACTAGATGAGCACACTAAGGCTTAAAGAATTATAAATTCATATAATATAAACCTTAAAGAAAGGGTATATATGCCCAAGTTTGTCACCTTGGTGTTTGCTTGAAAGAAGGATAGTACATTAATGTTGTGTATTGATTGTAGGTAGTTGATTCTTGAACAAAGTAATAGTGATGAAAAAATACACTTTGCCAAGAATAGACGACTTATCTCATCAAGTTAGGGTAGCTAAGATGTTTTCTAAGATCAATCAAAGATTAATGCATGATCAAGTAAGGATTAAGGAGGAAGACATCAATAAAAAATCATTTTGGACTCGATATTTGTATTATGAGTTTGTGGTGGCACCATTTGGGTTATCTAATGCGACAGGTTTCATCATGTGCTTTATGAATGACATTTTCCTAAACTATTTGGATAAGTTTGTTATTGTATTTTTGGATGACATCCTAGTATTCTGAATCTAAGGAAGACCATGAAAAAAGTTTGAGGATGGTGTTACAAGTACTTAGATAGAATCATTTGCATGACAACTTAAGTAAGTGCTCATTTTATCGAAATCAAAACCATTATTTGGGACATATCATTTCAGAGGAAGGGATAACAATAGATCCAAAAATGTGATAGAGTTGACATTCTTCATGGGATTAGTAGGCTACTATAGTTTTTTTGTTTTTAGAAATTCTCTAAAATAGTCCATCCTATCACTTTCTTGCAAAAGAGATGTGTGAAATGTGAATGGTCTCATAAATATGAAGAGGCCTTTCAACATTTAAAAATATCTTTAACAAGTATACCTATACTTAACATAGTTGATCCAAATGAAGATTTCATTGTGTGCATCCATGCATGCAAGGAGAGACTTGAAGGAGTCCTCATACAAAATTGACATGAGATATGTTATGAATCATAGAAGCTAAAAGAGAATGAAATGAATTATTCCACTAATGGTTTAGGAGTTGGAAACTATTGTATGTGCCTTAAAAATGTGAATGCACTACCTTGTAGAAAAAATATTTCAATTGAGAAATGACCGCACTCGTTTGAAGTATTTATTTGGGAAGCCAAATTTAAATACGAGAAAAATACATGGTTGGAATTTTTGGTTGATTATGGATTTAAAATTAAGAACATAAAAGTTAAGGAAAATAAGATGGTAGATGCACTCAATAGAAGGGTGGATGCAGTACATGGTACAACCATAAGTGTACTCAAATCTAATATAAAAAACCATAATTTCAGAGGCTCAAAATTTAAACCACCAATACATGGAAATAAAAGGAAACATCCAACAGGGTAATTTATAGCAAAAATATAGGAATTATGTATCGGAAAAAGTTGAAATTCTTTTGTATAAAGGTAGGATTTAAGTGCCAAATTCTTAGCAACTAAAAAAATTAGCATTGAATGAGATGCACAAGGTACCTTATGCTTGGCATCCAATGTACCAAAAGAAAATAATAATAGTGAGGAAATAATATTTATGGCTAGGTATGAAAAATGAGGTGGTTCATTATATAGCTACATGTTTAAAACACCAAAAAGTTAAACTAGACATATGCATACAGCTAGATTTTTGCAACCAATACCCATTTTTTAGTGGAAATAGGAAGTTATGTCTAATGATTTTATAGCAAATATATCCAATATTGTGAGGTAACATGATGCCATCATGGTAGTCTTGGAAAAATTTACTAAGGATACCCACTTTCTTCCAATAATGTAAACACATAACGCAAAAAATGTTGCTTAAATTTATATGAAGGAAATTACCATGCTACATGGTGTGCCAAATGCATATATTTCAGATAGGGATCCAAATTTTACATCAAACTTATGGTAAATTTCATTTAAGGAATTTGGAACTAATTTAAATTTTAGCACAACACACCATACATAGTAAGATGGTTAAACGAAAAGAGTTAAGCAAGCTATTGAAGATATGTTTGGGATGCATTTGATCGATAAACCATTGAAATGGAAAGAATATTTTCACTTGAAAGACTTTGCTTATAATTATGGGTAGAAAAAATATTTGAAGATGAACCCATTTGAGGTCTTCTATGGTAGGAAATGCAACACACCTTTGAGTTGGGATAACCTAGTGGAAAGGGCCATTATTAGGTGAAACTTATCCATGAAAATGGAAGAGAAAGTAATATAAATCAAGTGGAATTTGAAGGTTTCATAGGATAGATAAAAAATATATGCAGATAAGAATAGATTGAACAGGGAATTTAGAGTTGTTGATCATGTCTTCTTGAGAGTGAAGGAAAAGAAAAGTTCATTGAAACTAGGTAACTCTGTAAAGTTAGCAGCTGGATATTTTGGGCCATTGAAATCTAAGAGAGGATTGGTCGAGTTGCATATAGGATTGGATTGCAACATCATGCATATGCATAACATGTTTCATATTTAACTTCTTACAAATTAAGTTCTTGATGCTAACCATGAAATTAGCTTGAACATGATTCAAGTGGAACCTAACAGAGACTTTTTGGTCTAACTAACATAATTTTGGACAAGAAGGTCAAACTACTTTAGAATCAAGATAACGCCTTGGTAAAGGTGTAGTGGACACATTTGAATACTAAATATGTTGCATGGGAGCATGAAGATGCAATGAGGGAAGAGTACCCTAATCCGGTCAAAATATATATATATATATATATAATGTAGTGAAGATACTGCATAAATAATGGGGAGGGTAAAGTAACACCCTGACTTGACCCATGGATTGGAAATAACAAGTACATACAAAACATAGGCTAGTGAGCTAAGGATTACTTTTGGAACTAGCATGTGAGCACTGAGTGTGCATGCACGCTTATATATTTTAGGGCCTGTGTGGCTATGTGCATATGTTTTTACATGTTTTGAGGCTAGAGAGTTTGGTTTCATAGATATGAAGCTCCATGTTCATTAATTAAATACATTAATATTTTAGATCGAGTAAGACGAAAAGAGTATGGTGGCTAAGACTCCATGGATATTAAAAATGGCGCTTTGTATGACTTAATAGTTATAAAAAGTGCACAAGCTTTTAATGGAATTCCATCAAGTGACTTTAAGAGATTCCATGTGTGAAGAGAGGGATATGCACATAAAGGTATTTTTTTGGTACTATGGAACATGCATCCTACAACGTCTAACTAGGGAAATGGGATTGAAAACCTTGATGGAAAAAAGGGGATGATCCTATGTCAAGTGGGGCAGGTTCTTGAGTGTGAGGGATTGGAGGGTACCTAGAGACCCCTAATGATCTGTCAATTGTCGTGGATATTCCACTGGACTGTTCATCACCACATATATGATAATAATATATTAAAATACAATATTTTTATACTATTAGTGTTTTATTAAAATTCTATTTCTTTAATTTTTACTCTAATTAGTGCATGCATGTGAATGGAAATTATGCAGAAAAGTAGAGAATGAAAAAATAATCTCACACACACATAAGACATAAGATATGCTCTCTGGGAAACCCTTTCAGGAGAAAACGTAGGTGGAAGGTGAGTTCGCTTCACTTTATTTCTCTATCTGGAAATATGGATATAGGTACGAAAACATAATGTATGTGGCCCGTGGACTACTACAGTGAACAAATCATCTATGTATGTTTTACCTTCTATCTCTCCTGGCTATCCTTGTTCAGTTGTCGAACAAAATTCTCTAAAAGGAATGGAATGTCTCTTCCTCCTGTTGGCCCGGTTATAACACAACCTGATAGCGTACTAGTGGTTAAGTATGACTACATCAACTCTTAACTAGAGTTACAGAATAGAATCTTCTAGAATATTTTACATCGCAAACACATGGCTAGGCCCTTTTCCATGAATAATTGGGGTTGACATGACATCCTCCCCAACTATAGGTGTGAAAACAGGAAGGTCAACTTCTGAGTGGCATAAATTTTGAATACGAACTCCAATTGATGCGCTTCTTGCATTGTTAGAAAGGTCCCTGTGTGTAGAATACTATAAGAAGGTGTGGCCTAAAAGCGGTAAATTTTAACCCCAAAAAACGTCTTTTTATGCCTCAAAATGCTTCCGGAAGGTTTCATACCCTATTTCACCAAACTGGGCCCCGCCGTTAAAAAATGCCCTATCAGTTGATTCCTCCACTTTTTCCACTCCAAATGTATTGAGACAGATAATGAACAATACAATAATCCAATTCAAATCACACCTCCCCATTTTGGAAGGCTTTTTGTTCCCAAAATATTTTACTAAATGAGGTGAGGAAATTTTTCCTCCACCTTCTCTCTAGTGTACCATTTAGCTTTGCCTCGAAGTTGTCCCTTTAACCCAATCTACAAAAGGTCATGATTCTCCTGTCTTGTAGTTCTAGACCTCTTCTACAAAACTATATCTTCTGTTAACTCTTTCTGATCGTCTAGTGCCAAATCCTCCACAAAAGGTAGGACATGTTCCTCTTCCTAATCTAACATGGAAGACTCATAGAGTATCAAATTTTCTACATTCACAACTAAGTAAATGCACATATATGGTGGTAAACTAAGTCGATAGGCATTATCACCCACCTTTTCAAGTGTCTCAAAGGTACGATACCTTAGAGCCTTTATTTTCTTACTAGGCCCCTACAACCTCTCCTTGTTCAACTGTAGCGCCAAACTCTGTCCCCCACCTTGAATGATTTCTCTGTTCTGTGTTGATCATGTCTACCCTTATACTTCTCCTAATAATTTTGCAGTGTTTCATGTACTTGTATATGGATCTACCTGGACTTCTCTATAAGAACTTCAACCCTCAAAGAATCTCATGTAAGATCTTCCCTCACTCCTCCTTGTTGCCCATATGCAATATCCAATGGTGAAGGTGGAAAATATCCAATACAATTCTCAAATGGGGACTCTCCTATAGAAGTGTGGACTTCTCTATTATAAGAATGTTGTATATATACCATATTTTCATCCTAGAGCTTTAGATGCTTTTGGTTGTATCCCCTCGGAAGGTGCACCAAAGTCCTCTTGACTACTTCTATCTATCCAGCTGTCTGTGGATGGAATGATGTAGATATCTTCAACTTTATGTCCATCTTCTCCCACAATGTAGTCCATAATGCATTGAAAAATCTTGTGTCTCTATCTGAAATGGTGCTCCTTGGTATCCCAAAGTGCACCCACACCTATCCAAAGAACATTTTTTGCTTCTTCTCAGCTGATGGTATTTTTACAGGGAATCATAACATACATCTTCTTGAACCTATCAACTACCATGAATACATAGTCATGTCCCTTCCTAGTTGTCAGTAATCCTCCCTCAAAGTCCATGGAAATTCTTTCCCAAGGATGAGTAGGTACAAGTAAGGGATGATACAAACCATGTTTCCTATTGCTAGGCTTCTTGGTACAACAAAGCATGTATACTCTTATGAACCTCGCTACCTTCTCTTTCATCATGGGCCTATACACATACCTCTGCAAGTTAGCCACGATCTTCCCTACACCAAAGTGCCTTGCAAACTAAGAAGTGGGAGACTCTCTAATCAACTACAAATGCTCACCTTTAGCAACACATAAGTTATCCAGACTGTAGAGTAACCCATCCTAAATATGGTAGTCAATGGTGTTGTTGCCATCATGCACATGACTCTCACTCTACAACTGTTGATACACCTTGTTGATGTCGTCATCTTCTGAATATGCCTCTCTCTATGCATCATGGGTGAATGACTCCATGTGCATAAGAGTCCCCAAAGCTGTAATATTTGATGTGGGTGGTCTTGAAAGCATATTGGCCAACTTGTTTGTGCTTCCCTTCTTATACTTGATCACCAATTCAAATTGTTGTAAAAACCCCATCCGCTTGTAATGTCTGGTCTATTTTAGCTTAATCTTGACTACAAGTATTGTAAGTACCAGCGATCTGTGTAGATTATTATCTCCTTTTCCATCAGATAGTGCTTCCCCTTCTTCAGAGCTTGCACCATGGCATATAGCTCCTTATCGTAGGTAGGGTAGTTAAGAACTGCCCCATGAAATACTTTAGAATTGTAGCAAACGGGCCTTCCTCCTTTCATCACGATAGCTCCCAAATCATACCCACTCACATCTGTCTCCACTTTAAAGAGTTGTTGCAAGTTTCGTACTACCAGAACTGGTGCTTGATTGATCTTTTTCTTTAGCTCCTCGAAAGCCTTTTGCTAACCTTTTCCCCACTAGAAAGCCTTTCCACTTGTTGTTATGGCGTGGAGTGGTGCTTCTATCATTGGAAATGAGGCTCTGAACTTCCTTAGGTATTGTGTTGCCCCAATAAAACTCCTGGCCTTAGAAACATTAGTAGGAATCGACCGTTTCATGATGGCCTCCATCTTAGAAGGATCTATATTCAACTCTCCTCCACCGATCACATACCCCAGATACACCAAAGACTACTGAGAAAAATCACACTTCTAGAGATTTTCTGGCAGCTAGTGCTTCTTCAATGTTTCCAGCATGTGTGTTAAATGTGAAAATATTCTCCTCCCAGGTAGCACTATATAATAGTATATCATCCATATAGACAATAACAAATGAATCTATAAACGGGCTCAATATATCATTGATTAATCTCATAAAAGTAGCTAGTGAATTACATAAGCCGAATGGCATAACTAAACACTCATACAAACCTTGCTTAGTTTTGAAGGCGGTCTTCCATGTATCTTCTTCTTTGACTCGAACTTGGTGATATCTAGACTTCAAGTCCAACTTTGTTAAATAATTTTCTTGTTGGAACTGACCTAGTAGATCATCTATCCTAGGCAGGGGGTATTTTTTCTTGAGCGTGATTTTAGTTGTAATATATACACATCTGCTAAGTCCCATCCTTCTTTGGCACAACGATGGTGGGTGACCCACATGGTGATGTACTCAGTCGAATGACACCTTGTTCTAGCATTTGTTGCAACTAATTATTCACCTCACTTACTTCTATAACAAACTCCCTATACAGAGCAATATTTTACAATGTGGAGTATGGTAATAGCTAGATCTCATGCTCCACTTCTCTCTTAGGTGGTAACCCCTTAGGTTCTCGGAACACATCCTTCTATGCAAGTAACAACTTCTCCAATTGTTGTTTTTGTTTCCTTGTAAACCCCTCATGGATGCCTTGCCTCTTATTGACTCCTCTTCATACTAACTCTCTCTTAAATATAATAAAACATACTTCTTGCTGGAACAATTCAATTTCTTGCCCTAGTTGGCCCTTACGAGTGAAATTTTTTACTAGCCTTTGTGCGCATTAAGGATGAAAGATTTTCCATCCTTGATGATATGGTACTAGTTAGCTCTCCCCATGAATATTGCATCACACATGTACCTGTATCAAATCCCAAACACGACTCCACATACAACAAGGGGAACCACATCCAAATCTACTTCATTAATAAAATCAACGCTTCCAACCCCAACTTCTTAACTAGCTCTACTGCAATGAGATTCCATTAGGGGAATTTTGTGTTCTAAAATGGGCCTCCTAAGAAATATGTACAACTAAGATAAAATTTATAAGAACCGATAATATTCAAGATGATGATGTCAATCATGGGGGATGATCCACCATTTTTGGAGTAAAAAAGTAAAATAATAAGAAATAATAAAATAATAAAACTACCTTTTCAACTCGTATTTTAAACTTATATCCCAAAAATTTTACTCAAATTTCGAGCGAGAGTGCTCATTTGATGAAAAAGTTAATTCCTCATCCAAGGAGTACCCAAGTTTCATATTTTTTATGGACCCTACTACACGAAAAATGAGAAATACATGGAAAAATGTGACTGCAATCACATTTTTCATGTATTTCTTATTTTTCCTATAGTAGGGTCCATCAAAAGTATGAGACATGGGTAGTCCTTGGATGAGGAATCAAATTATGCATCTAACGAGTGTTTTTGCTCAAAATTTGAGAAAACCCATAAGGCGATCGGTCGAAAATACGAGTTGAAAAAATAGTTTTTCCTTTTTTTCCTATAAAATTTGATGATGTAATCTAATCTTATTTTATTATTTCCACTATTATTTTATAATTTCCTTACGAGACCCATTTTAGAACTAAAAATTCCCCTAATGGCTTGTGATCCTAAGTCAAATAGAGCATCAATATTTGTCTTTTTGACTTGTATCTTTATATGGAAGAGTTTGGTCATTTCTTTCTCTTTGTGCTGTTGAAGGCTACTCAGATTCACCTACTTCTGCATTGATTTATCGACAATCTTCTCATCCACGTCCGAGTTGATTTTAAATTGGTTGCTCGAATCAATGTCCATGAGATTATTCTTCTTACTATCTTTCTTGTTATTCGTCGGGTTTAGCTCTAGATGCAACTTCCAACACTTCTCATCTGTATGGCCATCAATGTTGTAGTGGTTGTAATGGTTTCTAGGATCTTTGCACTGGTGTTTTATGGTTGTCATCTTCTTATATTTCCCCCTTTTTTCTTCTTCATCCCCTCCTTAGAAGCTTCATGTTCCTTGTTCTCCTTCGATCTACTTGATTGCATTCTTTTCAGGCCTACGTTCTCCAAGTATTGTGCCTATATACAAGCCTCATCGATCGATTTGGGTTGAAAAACATCACTTGATCACGTAGATGGCCATGTAGACCCAAAAAATACTTGAGGAGTGCATCTGGGTTCCTTGGAGAGATACCCAACATTATAAGCATATTTTTTAATTTTTTGTTGTACTCCTGCATGCTTTGGCCTCACTTTTGCCTAAAGTATTGCTACCGGATCCACTGGTCCTCCACATACCTAATGGGATAAAACTATGACTTAATGAGGGTTTTGAAATCCTCCCACTTAGTCACTAGAGCTTCTCCCTCCAACCTGAGGGTTTCTGTGTGGCTATTCCACCAAGTCAGTGCAGGGCCCTCTAATTCCAGCTGCACGAATGAGATATTTTTCCCTTCCTCGATCTTCTGGACACTGAAATAAACTTCTAGTTGCCACAACTAGTGGTTCAACTTCAGAGCATCGATCTTGCCATGGTAAGACTTGATATCAATTTTTTATTCCATTTTCAACAGGGATCGATTCACGACGCTCGAACTTGGTTGATATTTTCTGCATTCTTTCTTGGGCTAGTTCTTTGTGTCTTGCCGATCTCCCAGCCCCCTTCTAATTTTTCCTCTGTATTTGAAACCCCATATTCTCCAAATATCCCAAAATTATTTCTTAGGACTACCATGAGGAGGTTTACATTGTAGTTTATATCTTCGACTTGTTGTTTGAGCCGTGAAAACCTCACCTCTGCAGGATCATGAGGTTCATTTACATATTCATAGGCCATGAGTAGGGTTTTATGATTTTCAACCCTGTCGACCTAGATCCCCTGTAAATATCCACAAATACCCAAAAAAACTTGCTCTCATACCAAATGATCCGTAAAATTTTGTGGATATTCCACTCGACTCTTAGTCACAACAGATCTGATAATAATATATTAAATTACCATATTTTTACACTATTATAGTTTTATCAAAATTATAGATCTCTAGATTTTATTGTAATTAGTGCATGCATGTAAATCAAAATTATGCAGAAAATTAGAGAACGACAAAATAACCTCACACACACATAAGACAAGATTGGTGTCTTGTGTATATGTTGCTCATGTGCTAGATGTCTATGATTATGCATGATTGAGTTGTGTTGTTGATCCATGAATAATTGTTAAATATATTAAAATGTATAATTTGTGAAGAATTGTATAATTTGGTCCCACTACTGATTCACCCCCCCTGAGTAGTGTCCTAATTTCCATTGTTTCTAACAATTGGTATCAGAGCCGATGTCCTTTAGGGTTAGTTTAGCAGTTGGAAGGAAGATTAGGGATCATGGAGAACCACGACTAGATGACCTAAGATGGAGTTCCATCTTTGAATGACTCAAATTATACAACCCAAAAGGTAAGGATGAGAATCTACTTGCAAGCTCTCGATTTGGTTGTGTGGATATCTGTGGAGTATGGAGTAATAAATGAAAAAATTGAAAAATTAGTGAGGAAGGAAATCATGAGAGGGTTGTCTAAGGCAGACATTGAGAAGGTAATTTGTTTTAAGACTGTCAAGGAGATATGGGACAAATTGCAGTCCATATATGAAGTAGACATGCAAGTTGCATGTCATGTTAAGAGGGTTTCCCTAGGGGATGGTGCAATCAATAACTCAGCCAAGGGATCAAAGAGCATTGAAAATCATGAATCAGATGATGATTCTTTTATATCAATAGGCCAAGTTGATGATCAACACCCAGAGGAGATCCAATCTACAAGTAATTTGTTGGTTTGTTGTTATTGTAAAACAATAGAGCATTTATTTTCAAATTGCTCAACTGCAAGCACTAGTAAAAGTGAGAGTTTTTCATGAAATTATAGTGGAGAAAGGATTACCTTAGTAGAAATAGTAGATCTAGAAGAAAATGGGTCTGCCTCTAGTGAAAAAGAAGAATCCTTGAAGTCATTAACGAAACAAACTCTTGGACATGCAAAGAGTGAAATAGACACTCGTTATGAATCTAGCTACTCCTCTAATGACTTGGAAGATCTTAATGAAAAGATCTATTTGAAGAAGGATATCATATCAATTCTTGAGGAGATTAAGAAATTCAGAGCTATAAATATGAAACTAGAACAATATAATATAGCATTAAAAGAGCAAGTGTTGTCGTTAGGAGAATTTAAGGAATTTTGAAACCTTTAAAGAGACTCAAATCATCCATTCTTCCTCTCGGGCTGAGATAATATTGGAAGATGATAGTGACAAAGAAACATGATTAAAGAGGCCCACCAACTTTGTCAAAAATAGGTCCAACAACATAAAAACATTGAACGGACTGACCATGAAAAGAGTGCAGCATCAAGGGGACCAAAATACCTCCAAGTGTCAAAATAAAGGTATGCAGCACCTCATTTATTTTTATTGCAACAACGTAGGGAAATTTTCCTCCAAGTGTCCAAAGAGGAAACAGAAGGTGCAACAACAAAATATTCATGTGTAGGATCAACCAAAACTACGAATTCCTCATAAGAGAAATTTGAATAGCCAAGTATAGTTATCCTTTCCCCACAAAGGAAATATTTTCAGTGGCCCAATAACAAGAAAAGAGTGAATTACATTCCAGGAAATTGGATACGCAAAGGATTTGGTAAGAAGAAGATTTTTTTTTCCCTTTTGAATAATGTTGAATGGTATAGGTGTAAGAAATTTGGGCACAAAGTAACCACAAGAAATTTTGAAAAGAAAGTTGCTTGGATCATATCAGAGGCAACTAAGTTTTTCAGCTTAAGAAGAAGCAGTTGATAGGTCCAAGAGATCAGATGACAGAAGGATATTGTTGACAGGGGGATGTTAGAATCTTTTCCATTGATGTCAAAGCGGGAGAGATCTATAGTAATATAAAACAAGATAAAAGATGGGGAGATATATAGTGATCAAACCAAGGCTAAAAGGAGAAATAATGATGATCAAGCACAATAACAATACCAACAATATTATTACAACAATACAAATCTTAGGGGGAGTAACATTGAAAGAAGAAAATCTATGTTGACATGTTTTTACAAGAGAAAAAGGTGTTTTGTTTGATTTTGGTGTTGCCATAAATTCCAAAGGGGGGGGGGGATTTTGGAAATAAGTTGTCTTTGATGTCAAAAGGTGTCAGCCAGAGGCACAAGTGTCAAACAAATACCTCAAGGAGTAGGCACACAGGAAGGGTAAATGATCATACTCAGTGTAGCGGATCTAAAGCCAGTTATAGAGTAGAAGATCATCTCAGGAGTAGATGGGACCCACCCAAATTGACACAACTCTGAAAGAGGTTTTCAATGATATGTGAAAGTTAAAAGATGGATTCCTAGATTGAAAGTTAGAGCTAGTCAAAGTCCTTGGACCCCAAGTCAAAGTTAGTAGAGTTATAAGGTGGTTGGATGAGCTTTGGCGTGTAGTCAAAGTTATCTCAAGTGCCAAATCTATTGGCGGAGCCTCTACGCGAAGCTCTGGGCTGACATGGAGTGAAAACATAGTAGCAGGAAGTTTTTTCATAAGGTAGGTAGAGCCCACCATGTGGTAATACCCTGATGATATGCTAATGGTGCACATTTCTTAAAAATCAGGCAGATGTAGAAAAAAACGTGCAAGTCTTAGCGACTGGGCATACGCGGAAGCCATAATAGCAACAAAGAGCCTTCCCATTGGTCGGTTGGAGAACCCAAAGTATAGGCTGGCTTGATGGAGGCAGCCCAAAATGTGCATGCCAGAGCATCGCAAATGGTGCCAAAGAAAAATAATGAGTAGTGGATGTCGGGACATGGAAGTAGTGAGAAACATACAATAGGAAAGAAGCAGAGGCCTACTCCCCCAACTCATCTCGCATAGGGTGAATCTGGAGGTTTAACAAAGTGGCAGTGCAACAAGGTGCTCACCCGATGGAAATCTATGAAAAAAAATGAAATGGTTGGTAAGCTTGAAACCCAATTAAAAAATAAATATCTTGCAAACTAGGCCTCAAAGGACCTTCTCTCTCCTCTCTTGGAATAAGATAGGTGGCACTAGGTGATTGGCCAATCCACAACAAAAGCTGATGTTAGCACAACCAATAGTACCATGACACATGGCAGGCGAATACAACATTTTTGGGCACTTGAATGGCCCATTTTTGGTGGACACATGTCACTAATTAAAATATGACACATGGTATGATTGACATCATCATGACTTCATACCAAAGATTGGAGCCTGGTAGATCAGATTTAGCATACAGAGGGGAAGTGTCGGTAGGAAAGCATCAGGACACATCGACAAGTTGACAAAGTGGCAACCAATCAGAGAGGTGTCAGGAGGACCCCGCAAGAAAGCTAAGCCTGTAAGGCCCATCTTGGCAACATTTTGTATTGAAATTAAAAAGGGCCATGAAGTCCTTTTGGGCTACATCAAAGAGTTGTGCATGGGTGAATGAGTTGGCATCATGACGTTTTGGTTGCAGCTACATAAAAGGCCTTGTGGCTTTGGTATGAACATTTGACAACTTGGCTTTTATGAGAATGCCTATTTAGCTAGCAAATTTGGCAAAAAAATAGGTAAGCAACTGAGAAAAAGGACTTAAGCTCAAAATGGTGAACTATATATTTTGGCAGTAAATTTGAAATTTAACCCAAAATTAAATGTTGTTAAAATTAGTAGAAGCCCAGCTAAATCCTCTAACAAAGCTAGAAATGAAAATAATGGATTAACTCAACTAATGAGCACAAAATTTCAGATAAGAGATTGAAAACTTGAAGAGAAGAATTAAAAGACTAAATTGAATAAGACAAAGCCAAAATAAATAAAGTAACGAAAAAATATTTAAAGAGCATGGTAACAACAATCCAATTCAAAAAATATAAATGCATAATTCTGTTGTAGCGGCTACAACCACCCTAAAAATTTTGGCCTACACCCAATTTCAGAGCCTCCCTTGAGACTTTCACTTGATGACTACACCCTCAAGTTCACTTCGTGAGCCTGTGTGAGTCTTTGCATTTGCCTTGCTTGTTCATTTCATTCAAGATTTTGCATTTTGGTGTCTAAGTCATGCTTGTGACCATGTTCTGGTTATGATCAAAGTCTTCACTTCCTGTGTACTTTCTGTGTCCGCTATGAAAGCATTTGTCACACTCACACATGAAGTTACATTCACAGTCGCACAAGCGTCTTCACGATCGATCAACAATCATTCACGAGTGTTGCGCTTGTCACTTGCACCGTCTATCAGTCATGTTGAACATGTGTCTGGATGGTTTGAGTCATCTCATCATCAAGTCATGTGAGTGTGTGTTTGTACGATCACCTATGCATATTTTGATCGTTCACACAGTCATTTTACTGATGTTCTGACAACCGGAATCCCCCTTGACAGTTGGACCATCACCCTGCTGTCGACTTAATTGACTATCACCTAGAACAATGCAGAAGAACCAAGCAAGTATTTCCAAGATGCACTCATCGCAAGCGATCCAATCAGCTTTCACGCTGGCCACCCAGAGAGTCGGACTCGGCAGTCACCCCGAGACTGACTCCCCTAAAAAATTGCATAGAGGTTGTTGACCTTGCATGCTCTGCTAACTAAGGAAATTGTGTAGAGAGGCCAAACAGAAACCAAGTTCCCATCCCTGTCTTCCTCAGAAAATTGCGCAATTTTCCCAATCAGTCCTTCTGAGAGTCGATCGGCTACTCATCAAGGAAATTGTGTAGTTTTCATGAGCAGGACTTCTACTGCCCAACAGTCTGCTTAGCTTGGAAATTGCGTAGAGATGATTAGCAGGCCTGCCTCCCAGCCTCAATGTAGTCTCCCTTCCTAGCAGCTCCTAGCAACAAATTTCTAGTTCCCTCCTAGAATTGCATAGTTTCTATTGCCAAGTTCCGAGCAGCTAACTACCTGTTCCCCTTGGGAATTGTGTAGTTTCCGCTGCTAGTGACCCAACAGCCAACTTCTAGTTCCCTCTAGGTATTATGGACTTTTGTCTTCCAGGATCCCCAATCAGTTCCTCCAAAAAAATGCACAATTTATGCCTATTGATCCTCCATGCAGCCCAACCTATTCCCCCAGAAAATTACACAAATTTTGCCTTCCAGCCTCGGCTGTCCACTCGTTCTAGAAAATGCACAGATTCTATCTTCCTTGCTTCCTGCAGCCCAGACTATTCCTCACAAAATTTGTGTAGCTTTTCCTTCCACCCGAGCTAGGACCTCGTGGACAGTCACTGTCGACTTAGATTTCCCATCTTCATCACCCAGTGACTCTTGCACAGGTTTCATCAGCAGTGCCCAGAGCCATCATCCCGCCTCGCAACCTTGCTACCTCTCCCAGTCACCTACATCTGAAATGATCAGGTGTCATGGTAGACTAGGAGGTTTTTGGATTTGATGTCGTCTCTTCATGAGTGACTATAGGCACAGGTACACTAACAAACATGGTGTAACAACGAATGGGATGAACGAAGGGAGCACATGCAGAAAGATAGGTTCACCAACAAATGAACAAATTATGCATGCAAAGAGATGTTCTTGCAAATGGATGATCACGTAAAGATATGTTCACGGATGAAAGGACGAGCAAACATGCAAGATATGCTCACATATGGATAAACAGATAAATATGCACCTTTCACGAATAGACGAATCTATCAATCCTTCCAGCATACAAGAAAGGAGCAATGTGCCAAAGCAGCATCAAGCGAACCAACGATCATCGAAGACTCCATGCACCTTGCCATGCGGAGGTGAAGCTGTGACACACCACGAAAACATCCATCACCCAACAACATTGCAGCTCGACTTGCACTCCAGCAGCAGCACAAATGTACCGTCACTGTCATGTTGAGTCATGTCATGAGTCATGTCGCCCACATCTCTACTATGGGCTATGTCATCAATCAATGTAATGTAACGTGGAAGTCCAAGAGACCCACTTATTGCACAAAGAGTCATGTAAAGTCGAAAAGTCATGGAAGTCAAATAGTCATGAGGGTTGTCGAACAACCACAAGGGCCAGTTTCACCCTTAGCTATAAATACCCCTTCATTTGTACATGAAAGGACTTTTCACCTCAGCTCCTCCCACATAGCCAAGAGAGTCTGTAATATTTTCTTTGAGGAGTAAGTAGTGGCTCCAACGCCTCGTGGATGGGCTTAGTGATGTATGGTGTTATTCTAGTGGCTACAACCACCCTCCAAAATTTTTTCTTAGCTTCATTTTGGAGCCTCCCTACCAAATTTTCACAGCACCTTGTCTTGCTTCATCAAGTACAGAAGCTTCAGTGCTTTTCTTACGCAAAGGTAGCCTATCGATCATAGATTGATACATTCCCCTCACAGGTTGTCCATCCAGACTTGGTCAAGCTATAAGCTGAGCAGCTCCCCCAAGAAAATTCATATTTATGGAGGACAACCAGCCTTCCCTCCAGAAATTGTGCAATCCTGTCTGGCAGCCTGCTGGGCTCCAGAATTGCGTAATTCTGCCAATCAACCCTCACAGTGAAAATTTTGTAATTTTTCCTAGCAGGGCTGCTCAGCCCAAAATTTGCATAAATATGGGCAACAATCAGTTGCTCTACTTAGAAATCGTGCAAATCTCTTGGGCAGCCAGCCTTGCTCCTAGCCAGAAATGCGCATTTCCTTCAAGCAGTTGAGCAGCTTCATGCATGAGCAGTTGGGTTGACCAATTCCACCTAGGACCAAGGAAACTTGACTTGCATGCATGGCTTTCTTTTTCTAAGAATAGAAAAAGGAAATATGCAAAAGGCATCTGATGATCCAGTGAGCTATTTTTAGCTGCTGGAGGTTACATTCCAAGTTTTTTTTAGAAAATTTCCTCCAAGTGTTGCTTTTTCCTAGATTTGTGGCATGCACGTCATGAGCTCAAAACTTATGTATTCAACACGTTAGAGCTCATTCTTTCTCATCGATATTGGAGCTCTGACATCCCACAACACATCCAGGACTCTTCGACACATCTGACTTAGCTATTCACGAGTAAGTGGCCTCAACTTGTCCTTTTCAGCATTTCTGTCGCTTTTTGTGTATTCGCTTGTGTGAGTGATGTTTGATTGATTTATTTGAATGCTTGCTATCATTTACATGTATATTGGCTTGTCCTAGCACTGTTTCAATTTTCATTTCTATCTCACTGTTGTCACATGCATGAAACTATTTTTCACGAACAGTCGTCGATTCAGCTACTCACTTCACCCACTCACTTCACCCACATGCATGTTGATATGTTTACTGAATATTTCATTCATGTTTGCATGCATTTTCAATCACTTCTGCTTTCACTTAGTATCACCATGCATTCACTTTCATTTTTTCTTTAAGTTCCCCGTCGGCGAGTCTGGCCAACCTTGGTCCAGACTCTACCTTCACATTGACAACATTGGGCAATCTGAGGAAGGAAGGCTTTGTCTTCCTCTCTAGAAATGAGAATTTCTGCCCAGCACTGTCCTCCAGGACTGTTTTTCCCATTTCTGAGGGATAGTGGCTGATGGCCCAGAAAATTGCGCATTGTTGTCCCTGAGCCACGGGGGCTTCACTGAAGGAACCTCTAACATATCACGTGCGTTCGTGGCATATTAAAGAATACCCTTAATCTGAATACATATTGGAAAATACCTCTAAAAATCACATTATTTAACCCCCTACTAATATAAACACAATACACTCTCCCAATTTAAATACCCCTCCTTTCACTAGATAATGTAGGTATCCATTTTTTAATAAATAGTTTTAATACCCCTTTATATTTTTTCATTAAATTTGGCCTTCATTTTTTATACCTGCCAATATTAAAACCCTCTACCCCCTATATATCCCCAAATATATTATGTCATTTTTTCCTCAATAAATATCCCCCAATATGAACCCCCGTGGTATGGTATTGCTCCCTTAGCGAAGCCCCCGTGCCCTGAGCCTGCAGTCACTCCTAGCTGGAATTGCACATTACGCAATCCCAGTAGCCTGCAACCAGTTTGGATTGGGCATTTCACAAATCCAACAACTAGTCTTTCCTCCTAGACAACATAGACTGCCTTTTCCGTAGTTCTAGTAGCCAGTCACCTAGCCTCCCAGAAGAAATTGCGGAATCTTGCCTATGAATTCCCCAGGTATGTGTTGTGTCATTCCCCGAATTTGCTTTGGTTTTCTGTGATAGATTTCTTGCCATGCATGTTTCTTATCTCCACATTCTTCAGGTGTTCATATCCCTCTTAGCAATATAGGATCAATGGCTTCCAATAGAGTGGGATCACAAGATACTGATGGAAATGTAGTTGGAGGAGTAGTTGAGTGAGTGTCCTCTAGTCTACCAATCTATGAAGATACAAAGTTGTTTCTAGACAAGGACATCAAATAGAAGTGGCAAGAGGTCAATGAAGCATTTGCAGGCACTTTTGAGGAAGACCTCGAAGACAATTAGGTGTACGTGAACATTCACAAGTCCGACTTGTACCAGATTTCATGCAGATACCCCATGTTCCCATGTGCATACATGATACACTAGATCGTCTCTCACACTGATCCTAAGACGATGACCTTGAGAAGTGTCAGTGGGATTAAGATTGCAACCTTATGGGCATGAGATTATGTATGAGATGTGTCATGTTGGCTCATCAGCTGAAGGAACAAGTAACAAAGGCTTGGCAGTCACCCGAAGGTATTCATGTAGAGTTTTACATATCTTCCTACATCTTAGATGCAGTTTATGCCCGACAAGAGTTCCCGGACTTGGAGTGGGCATGGTCACCAACAGAGACTGTTGTGAACACATATTTCAAGTTGTTGTCTAAATGAAGTTTCAGAGGATTAATCACATGGTTGTCTGATCATTTTGTCACCATAGTGTAAAGATGATATTCGAACAAGATCCACCATGCATGTCGAAGGAAGCAATGGAGGCATTGATAGGAATTGTTGATTGGTATTCCTCAACATATCACACCTTCATCCAAATGTTCAGCATCAAGAAACATATGCATGTTCTACCAAAGTTTTCCTTAGATGTACTTGTCATGCAGGAAGTATCATATCACATCACGGCAGGATTGACAACTAGACTACGCTGGAAGAAGAAGGCACCTTGTCTCGCTCTTCCATTGCAGATTGGGTTATATGAGATCCTGAGTATCAAGAAAGTGGATGTCAAAGCAGAATTGATGAAGAAGTACCCATTCAACCTCTGAAGCTAAAATCCATATGGCCCACATTGCATTGTGAAAGATCACAGTAGGAGAGTTCAGTTCAACTGGATCCATGGGGCACATCATTGGGCCAAGGAGGACCAGTGGAGATATTGCTACAGTTTCTCTAGACCCAATGAACCAGTCAGCTTCACTGTGGAGTTTTTAGTGAAGCAACATTATGTAGAGCACCAACAACAGTAATAGTAGCAGTGGCAGCACATGCAAGCATACCAATGCGCGACAAAGGTAAGAGGAATATTGTCGACCGCATGGAGGAGGAGAAAAGCTACAAGTTTCGAGCAGATCCATTGGTAGAGAAAGAATATATGGCTATAGAGGCAAAGAGGCACCAACATGACATGTGAATCATGTAAAGGTAGAGGGATAAGAGAAGGATGGAAGAAGCAGAGAAGGAGTTGCATGAGCTAAGGGAGAAAATCCAAAAAGAACAAGTCCTACGCAAATAAGAGAGCGAAGCGTAGCATAGTAGATACAACAAGGCGGCGCAACATGTGCAAATAGATGTGTTGGGTAGCGGAGGTCTCGCATAACAATGTTGGGTCTGATAGCCTAGAAATTAGGATAAAGATATTATAAACCTCTGAAATATGCAGAGCACGAAATGTAAGAGACTGAGTCAAAGGGTTATCCCCCTGAAAAATAATATAAAATAATAGGAAGTAATTCGGTCTGTGAACCATAGATAGGTATAAATAGAGCGCGACTCTATGAGGGAAAAGCAGTTCTTTTGGGCATAATCTTGGAGCCAAATTGTAGTGGGCGGTTAGAAGAAGTCTTAAAGCATCTGTAAGTCCGAGTTGAGGGTTTTGGGTAGAGGATATAGGCTCTGCAGCTGTGTGCACATAGGCTTGAAGGAGTCAGCAGCTATGTGCGTGGACCCCTGTAGCTAAGTGCACAGGGTGGATCTAGATGTACTGGTGTTGAGTGAAAATAAAGATAAGTTCATTCTCACAATTATTTGTAATCTCTGACTTGTCATGAATCTGGCTTTCTGTATAATAAGGCTATTTTGTCTATGCGTTGATTATTGAATACTTTGCGAATCGGGTTTAATCTTAATACACAAACTGAATGAAAGTGATAAATGTTTGCTTAAATACCACATTAAAAGTAGATCTCAGTTGCAATACTGCATCCACTAGATTAGGTCTGTAGATTGCGCGGGGTACTTAGGATCCGAGCGAACAAAGCATATCGCAAATCTATAGAACAGAGCGCGAACCCTCCAAACCGCATAAAGACATCCCAACAGTGTGGAAAGATGGTTCAACACCCTCCCCTACTACCTCAGGTGAGACCTCAGTCTGCGCTTCACGGGCTGTTGCCGAAAGGGCCAGTAGCTGTGGGATTTGCTTGGCTAAATAACTCTTCCGAACCTGGGTCAAGCCCATATAAGCCAACAAATGGTTCCGTTGTCGGGACTGGGATCTACCTAAGGGGTGTCTAATGGTGGAATAAGTTAAGGATTGAACGGATCAGAAACTATAGGGGTTCAGAGTACATCACCACGCAAAACTTGAGGTTGAGAATGACAAGCACAATCCAGCTACCAGTGTTCAAAGGAGCAGGAAGCGAAGATTTAGAACAATTTTGGTTTGTGGTAACGTCGATATGGGACGCACATAAATTATGAATGATAATATCAAAAAGGCCACTCTACTAAGCGTGCTGTAGGACTGAGCACTGACATGGTATATAAAGTACTCAAGCGATCACCCAACCGCGGGGACATCAGAGATCCAGACCAAACTGAAGAAATAATTTAGCCAGCCAAAGTCGGAGACACAATCGATCATAAGATTCAAGGAGATCGCAATGATGCCTGGGGAGACCCCGTGGGACCTTATCAAAGATTGAAAAGTACCATCCGCGAAGCGAACATGACACTATCGAATGCGTAACACTGCGCTTGTTTTGTGGCGTCATTGACACCACATCTAAGGGAAACATTGTCACATTAAAAGATCTCAACCCAGGCTGAAGCATTGAAGACAATGATGAGTTTGCACAAGATGCCATCAAGACGCAGGGTTGGGAGTTTAGCAGATCCAAGCGTAGATACAAAACTTGACTTTGGAAATGAAGAAATTAAAACAAGACCAAGCACCCCAACCAACAATGCGAGACGAAGTATGGTGTATAAAGTGCAGAGGCCAGGGGCATGATAAAGATCATTGCCTGGTTGTGGCGAGTTATGTGGCAATGGGGGGACCAGCACCATTGCAACCAGAGGCGCCGGAAGGGCCAAGCGCGACAACCCCGCTCTAGTGCGCAATCTGTCAGGTGGGAGGAAAACACAACACTAATAGCGGTCATCTATTACCAAAATACAACCAGACCCCCCAGCAGCTATTCTGTAACTTTTGCAAGTTGATGGGCCACGAAGAAAGGTACTGTTGTAGCTACCAATTGTTAATGGACCAGTCACCTGCCTACAAAATGTAGACTGAGGTACGACGTTAGGATCCAACCACAGCAATTGCGCACGGTGGGTTCGAGGGCCGTGGACAAGGACAAGGCAGAATGGGGCTAGGAAGGGGTCGCGGGTAGCTAGTCTGCTACAATTGCGGAGGACCATGACATTATGCTTAGGATTGTACCAACCCAACTAGAATTTCATGTAGTTATTATGAGCAGTTCGATCATGAGCTAATAGATTTCCCCTACACTGATAGCCCAAATTCGTAAAAGAAAAGTAGTGCAACCAACAACGCCCTAAAACGTGCAAATGATGAGGTCCGAACCCCGTAAGGAGGATCCCAAGGTCAGCATGGTGCTGAGGAGTGGCACAGCCATAGGAGTAGATGGGCAGAACTTTGGGGGCAATAAGGAGACATATTTGGAATCTCGGGAGAGGTTTGCAAAGGTCTCTACCCCAGGTAATAGGGATCAGCCCGAGTTGGACAAGGATCCCTCAACAATAATTACCTTTTTAGAGACATGCATAAAATTGCTTCATGACAACAGGGCGGTTAAGGGCTTATAGGAGTTGATAAATAGATGTGTAGGATGGAGTGAACCTTGCATCATTCGAAATTTGGGAAGACATGCCTCATGGACTGAAAGGGAAATGTGGTTAACAGCGCAGATTGACGATTATGAGATGGAGCAGGTCATTTTAGATCTGGGCTCAAATGCCAACGTATTGCCAAAACAGATGTGGGAGCACATGGCTAAGTGTACACTACAATGGTCCCCTATCCAATTACGGATGGAAAATCAACAAAAGGTGCTGCCCATGGGAAGGCTGCAAGGGGTCACGGTAGACCTTGATGGCGCAAGTACCCACATGGACTTTGAAGTTATTGAGCTCATGGATGAAAATACACCCTATCTAGTGTTGTTAGGAATAGATTGGGCCATCGACATGAACGGAGTGATTAATCTAAAGAAGAGGACAATGATATTCGAAACAAAGACGCTCAGTGTCGTCATTTCACTAGATCCGGCTGAAGGACTATGCTACATTGAACCGGTGCATGACAGAGAACGCGATGACAATGTATATTGTAGTTATAGAATGTCAGCCCAAGAGCGAGGATGGGTCAAGACATCGGCGAATAAAAGAATTTCACGGGGTGATGGAGAATCCTTCACTTCTGATTTAGATGAGGAAGACGAGCGGTGGCACAACAGGTTGAACAGCATAACCATGCTACACAGCAACATGGTGACAAAATCGTTATATTGCGTAAGGGCCCAGGATCGCGAATTTCCGAAGTATGATGGGTTAACGGTGGTAGATGAATTCCTGACCAAATTTGAAATCGCAGTACCAGAGGACCAACGATTTGATGCGATGAGATGGGCGCTGCGTGCGACACCTATGCGATGGTGGGGCACACATGAAGGAAAGTTCGAAGATTGGCGCACCTACAGGCGCATGATGAACATCAGATTTGGGAAGCCCGAACTATGCATAGTGGAGAAATATGATGGATGTGATGATCCGTGCATGCACCTAACCAGGTGGATCAAAGCATACGAAGAGGAAGCTCAGCCGAAATGGTTGCACTTATTCTATCACACCCTAGACGTCATTCCCAGAAACTAGTACATGGAAGCAGAGCTCCAACGCGACACAGGCAAGTGGGATATCTTGCGCGCAGGGTTTTTGTCGACATTCATGTTCGAAGATAAATGGATGGATCCCATGGACGAAGCATTACAGCTTGTAAAGGCTACCATATTCAAGACACCATTAGAGCCAAAGGAAATTGTGCAGCCTGACTAGTCGCAGCAGCTGAGACAGACCCTCGAATGTTATACTATCCAAGTAGAAGATGATGAGGATGATCCGCGAAACATCAATATTTCAGAATCAGAGGGGAGCTAGGAGGTGCGTAGATCCAAAATCGAAGATCTCGATATCACAACGTCGTTGAAGATGAAACAAGTTAACATTGGAACCGAAGAAGAGCCGAAGTATGCAACACTTGGGGACTACTGGGATGATGCCATAGTGGAGAAGGTCGTCGAATTGCTTCGGGAATACCGAGATTTGTTCCCAACGAAGATCACAGAGCTAAAAAGGATCGTAGGAGACTTAGGAATGATGAAGATAACATTAAAGCCAGATGCAAAATTGGTGAAGCAGCGACCCTATCAATTGAATCCAAAATATAAATCAAAGGTCCACGAAGAACTGGACAAGATGCTGGCAGCAGAGATCATTGAACCAGTTGAGGAGTCCGACTGGGTAAGTCCAATGGTTGTGCAAGAGAAGAAACAGAGGGGCAAGACTCAAATCTATGTGGATCTTAGGATGCTCAATGATGCCTGTGTCAATGATCCATTCCCAACACTGTTTACAGACGAGGTGTTGAAAAGTCAGCTCCCCATATTTAATGAATGATGGAAAAGAGAAAAAATTATAAGATAAAGGCATTATTTTTATCATAGAGAAATATTTTTATATTATAAGAAATACTTTTGAACATATGACAAAAAGAATTAAATGAGAGCCAAGAATTAAATTAAATAATGTGGCTGATATAAACTCAAAACTTTATTTGCATAAACCATAAATAAATAAATAAACTATTGTAAAAGAAATATTATTATTATTATTGTAATTACCTTAGTTTTCCAAAAAAAATTACAAAACAATCATTAATATTAACTTAGTTTTAAAACATGAGAGTTTGTTTCTGAATCCATGTCTATGACTAAATAACCCACTCTTTTCTTTCAGTTATTCTTATTCCTTTCTATACATGTCGAAATAAATGTTGATGGCTTCACTGTGGGAGCAATACCATAACAGGTGGGTTCATATTGGGGGATATTTATTAAGGAAAAAAAGACATAATATATTTTCTTTCACTTATCCTTATTCCTTTCCATATAGGTCAAAATCAATGTTGATGGCTTCACTGTGGGAGCAATACCATAAGCAATACATAACAAGTGGGTTCATATTGGGGGATACTTATTGAGGAAAAAAGACATAATATATTGGGGGATATATAACGGTAAAGGGTTTTTATATTGGCAACTATAAAAAATAGAGCTCAAAGTTAATGAAAAAATATAAATAGGTGTAAAAAATGTTAATGAAAAAATGGATACCTACAATATCTAATCAAAGTAGGGGTTTTTAAATTGGGAAGGTGTATTGGCTTCCTATTGATAGGGGGTTAAATAATGTGATTTTTAGAGCTATTTTCCAATATATTGTCAAATTATGGGTATTGTTTAATATGACACTAACTCAAGTGATATGTCAGAGGTTCATTGAGTCAAGACCCCATGGCACCCAAAGAATTTGGTACAAGTAAGAGTTATATGCCTCAAAATAAATCCTATATCTAATATATAATATATATATATATATATATATATATAATAATATATATAGTATATATATATATATTATACCATTTTTTTAATTAATCCATAAGATTAGAGGTGGGGTTTCAAACTACATGTGAATGTTCATTTCACTGAAATGAGAGTAATAAAGGAGAAAATGGATTAAAACCAGTTTTGATAAAGGAAAAATGATAAAATTTCACATGAGGAAAAAATTAATAAAATAAAGATATTATTTCTACCCTAGAGAAATATTTTTATATTATAGGAAATATTTTCCAAACATCTAACAAATGGAATGAAACCTTTGTAAAGAAGTTTCAATTAAATAATGGATTGTTAGTGCATTCAAACTATAACCCTAAAGAGAAAAATTTAGAACCAGCTTGTGATATTAAGTTTCAATTGAATAATGGATTGTTAGTGCATAGAAATAATAACCCTAAAGAGAAAACGGTAGAACCAACTTGTGATATTAAGTTAACAAAACGTTAAGTTTGGGTTGGAAAAATATTAACAAAATAAACTTATTATGTCTGCCCAGACAAATAGATTTTAGTTAATGGAGAAATGTTGATAACGGACACCTGCCACCATGATATGATTCCCCTAATTTTAGAGACATTACAAAGCTGAAACCAAATAATTACTAAGGCCCTGCTTTAAAAAAAACTTAATTTTATTATCAATAAATAAAATCACATTCTATACATACATGTAGAGTTCTGTACATCCATTCAAAATAAATAAATAAATAAATAAAAACCGAACAAACAAACAAACAAACAAACAAAACTGTTACATGAATAGAGAGGAATAGATATCCGGGTCTATTGTGTAATCTATGAAAATAAAAATAAAAAGAAAACTAAAATTCTATAGCAAATCTCATGACCATGACATCGTCTCAAGGAGGGAGTATGCCAGATCAACTACATGAAGTAAGATGCAAACAAATCTGCAAAACTAAACACATCTTCGAAACTATCTGGGTTCATGGCTTGGCTACCGATCTAACCAAATATTCCCCCCAGGAAGTGAGTTACAACAGTCACAAATATAGGGTGTGGCTAGTACTGTGCTTGAGGTGCAAGAGGTATGTAGCTCGGATTTGGATACGGAGCATGAGGGGTTGGGTGTCATGCCCCCAGGCCTACAGTAGTCTTCCAACCATACTTGGCGAGGTGCGGCACCACCGAACACTTTCTTTTCACCAATACTTATGTTCATGGACTATGCCTAACCATATGTCCTACTTAGTTTGTGTTTCTCAACCAAGTAATTATTATGTTTCCTTTATACCAATGAACACCCATACACATTCATTATCATCAGCAATTATACAAGAGAACACAATTGCACAGTATAAAGGGAGGGGTAACTCCCTGAACAATGAGTCTACCCAAATACAATATATTATATAATCTTCCAATGTTACAAAACTTTACAACTATACATGGGAAACACCAAGTTTCATACTTAGCCAAATTTACAACTTTCCACACCTTCGTGTGATAATCAAAGTTCCTTGCCCGAGCTGGGCAGGCGCACCCTCACACGAGCTACTAACCACACTCCTCAACCGAACCTTGTTTCTTTGTGCACGACGGACGGGTGACCTACTCGAGTCACCCGAGACACCCTCATTTCGTTTCAATCGGCGGCCTCACCAAAGTTCCCACCGCGTTTCACTTCGCACGCCGGGCGGGCGACTCACCCGAGTCTCCACTCGCGCCTTCCACCCGAACACCAGCGCCTTCACCCGGGCCTTCCACCCGAACACCAGCGCCTTCACCCACGCCCTCGCCTTTCCTTCCAAGTCTGCGTGCTACCGTGCAGAGCTGCCCAAGGTTGGGTGCATTAGAACTGCACCTTATCCTTTGCTGCAGCTCTACCTTCTTCGCACTTCACTTGCCTACGAAAGACTTGCTCGAATCCTTGATGCTCCTTCGCTCCAAAACTCCATCATATATATATATATATATATATATATGGTGCGTTGGGCAAGTCGTGCTGCCCAAGCCGACTTGCCAACGCCCTACACACCATCACAAAGTTTCCCTCCGATATAGGTCAGCCTTCGTTCATTTGCTTTCATATGTAGGTTGGCCTGTGGGTTGAACCAACACTCCCCACACCTTATAAACCATCGCTCAACCTTCCTTCATGCGCATTATTACATATGTCCATTGCACCTTCGGTCATGAGCTCACACTTCGTTTATTCTAAGTCGTTCGTTTGCCAACAATCCGTCGCACTTCACTCGGGAAGTTATGCCAAGAACCGCAGGTCCTTACACTAGGGGAGGATAAGGGTAATTAGCTGGAAGCTTGGTATATACACTGACATTGAGTACACCCATGGGATATCGTTGAGTCGTACTCTGTATCTGAGACCTTACTGGCAGAAGCCAACTAGCGTGAATCAGACCTTGAAATGGTAGGCGTACACATCCAATATCTCCTCGGCCGAGGGAGGCCTCTATGATGATTTTGATCACCAAATGGAGACAACCTAATTGCAGATTGTGTTGATGGAGAAGGAAATGTATGTGCTGGTTAATGACTGGATTCCCTAAATCCAAGAACCTTTGCCCCAATAGTATTTGCTGGTTGTTCATGGAATTGTATAGCCACACCCTTACATTGGCCATACTGAACCCTAGGTTCTCCAAACCAGGAGTGGAGTACAAGGTTATCCAGCTGGTAAGGGAAACCGTTATTATGAATAACCCTAAAATATGCAATTGCGCTATGCTCAGATCACTTGTTCGATCCTGGCTGAACACGAAACGGATCCCTCTATTTCCTCTCCTTCAGGGATTTTGAGTTACAACCACTCTTTAGGCCATAATGTTGGTCCTCCATTGGCATATATACTAGGGAAATTGCAAATAGGTCGGTGCAAGGAGAGGATCACCTCTCCAATTAGCACACACATATGCACAGTGCCATTATAGCACCAATTCTAGTAGAGTTATTGAGGAATTATGTATTGGGAAAAAATGAAATTATTTTGTATAAGGTAGGATTCAAGTGTCAAATTCTTCACAACTAAAAAAGTTGCCTGGAATACCTTATGCTTGGAATCCAAGTTACCAAAAGAAAATAATAACAGTAGTCGGGAAATAATACTTGGAGATAGGTATGAAAACTGAGGTGGTTGATTATATAGGTAGATGTTGAAAACACCAAAAAGTTAAACTAAACATATCCACATAGCTATATTTTTACAACTAATACCCATTTTTTTGAGTGGAAATAGGAAGTTATTTATAATGATTGTATTACAAATATACACAACATGATGGCATCATAGTAGTCTTGGAAAAAACTCCTTAGAATACCCACTTTCTTCCAATAATGTAAACACATAGTAGAAAATGTTGGTGAAATTTATATGAAGGAAATTATGAGGCTACATGGTGTGCTCAAGGCATATATTTTAGATAGGAATCCCAATTTTATATCAAATTTATGGACAATTTTATTTAAAGAATTTGGAACTGATTTGAATTTTAGCACAACACACCATACATAGTAATATGGTTAACAAAAAGAGTTAATCATGCTATTGAAGATATGTTTGGGATGCATTTGATTGATAAACCATTAAAATGGAAATAATATTTTCACTTGAAATACTTTCCTTATAATTATGGGTAACAAACATCTTTGAAGATGAACCCATTTAAGGACTTCTATTGTAGGAAATGCAACACACATATGAGTTGGGATAACCTAGTGGATTGGAACATTGTTAGGCCAAAGGTATCGAGGGAAATGGAAGAGAAAGTAATAGAAATCAAGTGGAATTTGAAGGTCGCCTAAGATAGATAAAAAATATTTGGAGATAACAATTGATTGAACATAGAATTTAGAGTTGTTGATCATGTCTTCTTGAGAGTGAAGGAAAAGAAAAGTTCATTGAAACTAGGTAACTATTTAAAGTTAGAAGCTAAATATTGTGGGCCATTTGAAATCTTAGAGAGGATTGGCCGAGTTGCATATAGGATTGGATTGCCAACATCATGCACATGCATAACATGTTTCATATTTAACTTCTTAAAAATTAAGTTGTTGATGCTAGTCATGAAATTGGCTCGAACATGATTCAACTAGAACTCAAGGGAGATGTTTTCTAACCAATGTAACTTTGGACAAGAAGGTCAAATGGCTTTAGAATCTAGCCATCGCCTTGGTAAAGGTGCAGTGGATTAGTACTAAATATGCTAAATGGGAGAATGAAGATGAAATGAGGGAAGAGTACCCTCATCTTAGCATGAAATTGGCTCAAACATGATTCAAGTGGAACCCGAGGGAGACTTCTCAACTAGTGCAATTTTGGACAAGACAGTCAAATGGATTTAGAATCGAACCATCGCCTTGGTAAAGGTGCAGTGGACACATTTCAGTACTAAATATGCTGAATGGGAGAACGAAGATGCAATAAGGGAAGAGTACCCTATATATATATATAATGTAGTGAAGATAGTGCATAAATAATGGGGAGGGGAAAGTAACAACATGTCTCAATCCATGGATTCTAAATAACATGTACACACAAAACATAGGCTAGTGAGCTAAGGATTACTTTTGGAGCTAGCATGCTAGTGTGCATGCATGATTATATATTTTAGGGGAGGTGTGGTTATGTGCATATGTTTTTACATGTTTTGAGGCTAGAGAGCCTCGTTTTATAGATATGAAACTTCATGCTCATTAATTAAATACATTAATATTTTAGATTGAGTAAGACGAAAAGATTATGGGTAGCTTAAAAATGGGGCTTTGTATAACTTAATAGTTATTAAAGGTGCAAAATATTTTAGTGGAAGTCCATCAAGTGACTTTAAGAGGTGCCATGTGTGAAGAGAGGGACATGAACATAAAAATAAGGATTTTGGTACTATGGAACATGCATCGTGTAATGTCTAACTAGGGAAAAGGGACTGAGCACCTTGATGGAAAAAACGGGATAACCCTATGTCACGTGGGACAGGTTCCCTAGTGTGAGGGCTTGGAGGGTACCAACAGACCCTTAATGATCGATAAACTATCGTGGATATTCCACTCGACAGTTTGTCACAACATATTTGAATATATTAAAATACCATATTTTTACACTATTATAATTTTATTAAAATTCTAGATCTGCAGATTTTACTCTAATTAGTGCATGCATGTGAATGGAAATTATGGAGAAAAGTAGAGAACGAAAAAATAATCTCACACACACATAAGACATAAGATATCCTATCTCACAATACCTTTCAAGAGAAAACCCAATTGGATGGTGAGGTTGCTTCACTCCCTTTCTCTGTCTGGAAATATGGTTGTAGGTACAAAGAAGTAATGTTTGTGGTCTGTGGGTTACTATAGTGTGAAAATCTCGTCTGTGTGCTCTACCTCGTACCTCTCTTGGCTATCTTTTCTCAGTTGTGGAACAAAATTCTCTTGAAAAATGGAAGTCCTCCTCCTCCTAGTGGATCGGTTATAACACAACTCGATAGCCTACTAGTGGTTAAGTAACACTACATAAACTCTTAACTGGAGTTTCAAAATAGAATATTCTAGAGTCTTTTACATCACAAACATGTGGCTAGCCCATTTTCCATGAATAATGGGGGCTAACGTGACATCCTCCCAAACTATAGGTGTCAAAACAAGAAGGTCAACTTCTGAGTGGCATAATTTTTGCATATGGACACCAATTGATGCTCTTCTTGCACCATTAGAAAGGTCTCTATGTTTATAATAACATGACAAGATGTGGTGCTAAGGCAAAGTTTTAACCCCAAAAAATGTTGTTTTGTGGCTCAAAACACTCATGGAAGGTTTCACGCCTTGTTTCGCCAAACTCGGTCCTGCCAATAAAAATGGTCCTGCGAGCTGACTCCCCCAATTTTCCACTCCAAATGCATCTCAATGGATGAAGAACAATATAATAATCCAATTTGGATCACACATCCCCATTTTGGGAGGATTTTGATCCCCAAAACATTTTATTGAATGAGGTGAGGAAATGTTTCCTCCATCTTCTATCTCATGTACAATTTAGCTTTTCTTTGAATTTGTCCCTTCAACCCAATCTGCCAAAGGTCATGCTTCCCCTGTCTTATAGTTCTAGACCTCTTCTACAAAACTATATCTTCTTTCAACTCTTCCTGAGCGTCTGGTGCCAAATTCACCACAAAAGTTAGGGCATGTTGCTCTTCCCTATCTAACATGGAAGGCTCATAGAGTTTCAAATTCTCTATATTCACAATTGAGTAAATATGCATCTATGGTGGTAAACTAAGTTGGTATGCATTATCACCCACCTTTTCCAATGTCTCAAGGGAACAATACCTTAAAGCCTTTATTTTCTTACTAGGCTCCTACAACCTCTCCGTGTTCAACTGTAGCCAAACTCTGTCCCCCACATTGAATCATTTCTTTGTTCTGTGTTGATCATGTCTACCCTTGTACTTCTCCTAATAATGTTGCAGTGTTTCATGTACTTGTATATGGATGTACCTAGACTTCTCTATAAAAATTTCAACCCTCAAAGAATCTCGTGTAAGATCTTCCCTCACTCCTCCTTGTTGCCCATATGCAATATGCAATGGTGAAGGTGGAAAATATCCAATACAATTCTCAAATGGGGACTTTCCTATAGAGGTGTGGACTTCTCTATTATAAGAATGTTGTATATATATCGTATTTGCATCCTAGGGCTTTAGATGCTTTTGGTTGTATCCCCTCAGAAGCTGCACCAAAGTCCTCTTGACTACTTCTATTTTTCTAGATGTCTGTGGATGGAATGATGTAGATATCTTCAACTTTATGTCCATCTTCTCCCACCATGTAGTCCATAATGCATTGAAAAATCTTGTGTCTCTGTCTGAAATGATGCTCCTTGGTATAGCAAAGTGCACCCACACCTGTCCAAAGAACATTTTTTGCTTCTTTTTCGCTGATGGTATTTTTACAGGCAATCATAACATACATCTTCTTGAACCTATCAACTACCATGAATACGTAGTCATGTCCCTTCCTAGTTGTTGGTAATCCTCCCTCAAAGTCCATGGAAATTATTTCCCAAGGATGAGTAGGTACAGGTAAGGGATGATACAAACCCTGTTTCCTATTGCTAGGATTCTTGGTACAACAAAGCATGTATACTCTTATGAACCTAGCTACCTTCTCTTTCATCACGGGCCTATACACATACCTCTGCAAGTTAGCCATGATCTTCCCTACACCAAAGTGCCTTACAAACTTAGAAGTGGGAGACTCTCTAATCAGCTACAAATGCTCACCTTTAGCAACACATAACTTATCTAGACTATAGAGTAACCCATCCTAAAGATGGTAGTCAATGGTGTTGTCACCATCATGCACATGACTCTGACTCTACAACTGTTGATACACCTCATTGAAGTCATCATCTTCTGAATATGCCTCTCTCTATGCATCATGGGTGAATGACTCCATGTGCATAAGAGTCCCTAAAGCTGTAATATTTGATGTCGGTGGTCTTGAAAGCATATTGGCCAACTTGTTTGTGCTTCCCTTCTTATACTTGATCACCAATTCAAACTATTGTAAAAACACCATCCACTTGTAATGTCTGGTCTATTGTAGCTTAATCTTGACTACAAGTATTGTAACTACTGGTGATATATGCAGATTATTATCTCCTTTTCCATCAGATAGTGCTTCCCCTTCTTCAGAGCTTGCACCATGGCATAGAGCTCCTTATCGTAGGTAGGGTAGTTAAGGACTGCCCCATGAAATACTTTAGAATTATAGCACACGGGCCTTCCTCCTTTCATCACGATAGCTCCCAAATCATACCCACTCGCATCTGTCTCCACTTTAAAGAGCTGTTGCAAATTTGGTACTACTAGAACTGGTTCTTGATTGATCTTTTTCTTTAGCTCCTCAAAAGCCTTTTGCTGACCTTTTCCCCACTAGAAACCCTTTCCACTTGTTGTTATCGCGTGGAGTGGTGCTGCTATCATTGGAAACGAGGCTATGAACTTCCTTAAGTATTGTGCTACCCCAATCAAACTCCTAGCCTTAGAAACATTAGTAAGAATCGACCATTTCATGATGGCCTCCATCTTAGAAGGATCTATATTCAACTCTCCTCCACTGATCACATACCCCATATACACCAAAGACTACTGAGAAAAATCACACTTCTAGAGATTTTCTGGTAGCTAGTGCTTCTTCAATGTTTCCAGCATGTGCGTCAAATGTGAAATATTCTCCTCCTAGGTAGCACTATATAATAGTATATCATCCATATAGACAATAACAAATGAATCTATAAAAGGGCTCAATGTATCATTCATTAATCTCATAAAAGTAGCTAGTGAATTACATAGGTCGAATGGCATAACTAAACACTCATACAAACCTTACCTAGTTTTGAAGGCGATCTTTTATCTATTTTCTTCTTTGACTCGAACTTGGTGATATCTAGACTTCAAGTCCAACTTGGTTAAATAATTTTCTTGCTGGAACTGACCTAGCAGATCATCTATCCTGGGCAGGGGGTATCTGTTCTTGAGCGTGATTTTAGTTGTAATCTATAAACATCTGCTAAGCCCCATCCTTCTTTGGCACAATGATGGTGGGTGACCCACATGGTGATGTACTCAGTCGAATGACACCCTATTCCAACATTTTGTTGCAACTGATTCTTCACCTCACTTACTTCTGTAACAAACTCCCTGTACAGTGCAATATTTGACAATGTGGAGTATGGTAATAGCTAGATCTCGTGCTCCACTTCTCTCTTAGGTGGTAACCCTTTAGGTTCTCGAAACACATCCTTGTATGCATGTAACAACTCCTCAAATTTTTGTTCTTGTTTCTTTGTACACCCCTCAGGGATGCCTTTCCTCTTATTGACTCCTCTTCATACTAACTCTCTCTTAAATATAATAACACATACTTCTTGCTGGAACAATTCAATTTCTTTCCCTAGTTGGCACTTACGAGTGAAATTTTTTACTTGCCTTGAATATTGCATCACACATGTACCTGTATGGACTCCCAAACATGACTCCACATACATCAAGGGGAACCACATCCAAATCTACTTCAATAATAAAATCAACACTTCCAGCCCGAACTTCTTAACCAGCTCTACTGCAATGAGATTCCATTAGGGGAACTTTGTGTTATAAAATGGGCCTCCTAAGAAATATGTACAACCAAGATAAAATTTATAAGAACCAATAATATTCAAGATGATGATGTCAATCATGGGGGATGATCCACCATTTTTGGAGTAAAAAAGTAAAAATAATAAGAAATAATAAAATAATAAAACTACCTTTTCAACTCGTATTTTAAACTTATATCCCAAAGGTTTTACTCAAATTTCGAGTGAGAGTACTCATTTGATGAAAAATTTAATTCCTCATCCAAGGATTACCCAAGTTTCATATTTTTTATGGACCCTACTACACGAAAAATAAGAAATACATGGAAAAATGTGATTGCAATCACATTTTTCATGTATTTCTTATTTTTCATGTAGCAGTGTCCATCAAAAGTATGAGACATGGGTAGTCCTTGGATGAGGAATCAAATTATGCATCTAACGAGTGTTTTTCTCAAAATTTGAGTAAACCCATAAGGCGATCGGTTGAAAATACGAGTTGAAAAAATAGTTTTTCCTTTTTCCCTATAAAATTTGATGATGTAATTTATTCTTATTTTATTATTTCCACTATTATTTTATAATTTCCTTAGGAGGCCCATTTTAGAACTAAGAATTCCCCTAATGGATTGCGATCCTAAGTCAAATAGAGCATCATTATTTGTCTTCTTGACTTGTATCTTTATATGGAAGAGTTTGGTCATTTCTTTCTCTTTATGTTGCTGAAGGCTACTCAGATTCACCTACTTTTGCATTGATTTATTGACGATCTTCTCATCCACGTCCGAGTTGATTTCAAATTGGTTGCTCGAATCAATGTCCATGAGATTCTTCTTCTTACTATCTTTCTTCTTATTCTTTGGGTTTAGCTCTAGATGCAACTTCCAACACTTCTCATCTGTATGGCCATCAATGTTGCAGTGGTTGTAGTGGTTTCTAGGATCTTTGCACTGGTATTTTATGGTTGTCATCTTCTTATATTTCCCCCTTTTTTCTTCTTCATCCCCTCCTTAGAAGCTTCATGTTGCTTGTTCTCCTTCGATCTACTCAATTGCATTCTTTTCAGGCCTACGTTCTCCAAGTACTGTGCCTATACACAAGCCTCGTCAACTGATTTGGGCTAGAACAACATCACTTGATCACGTAAATGGTGATGTAGACCCCAAAAATACTTGAGGAGTGCATTTTGGTTCCTTGGAGAGATACCCAACATTATAAGCATATTTTTTAATTTTGTGTTGTACTCCTGCACGCTTTGGCCTGACTTTTGCTAAAGTAATACCACCAAATCCACTGGTCCTCCACGTACCTAATGGGATAAAACTATGACTTAATGAGGGTTTTGAAATCCTCCCACTTAGTCACTAGAGCTTCTCCCTCCAACCTCAGGGTTTCTGTGTGGCTATCCCACCAAGTCAGTGCAGGGCCCTCTAATTTCAGCTACATGAATGAGATATTTTTCCCTTCCTCGATCTTCTAGACACTTAAATAAACTTCTAGTTGCTATAACTAGTGCTTCAACATCAGAGCATCGATCTTGCCATGGTAAGACTTGATATCAACTTTTATTCCATTTACAATAGGGATCGATTCATGATGCTCGAACTGGGTTGATATTTTCTGTGTTCTTTCTTGGGCTACTTCTCCGTGTCTTGACGATCTCCCAGCCCCCTTCTAATTTTTCCTCTGCATTTGAACCCCCATATTCTCCAAATATCCTGAAATTATTTCTTAGGACTGCCATGAGGAGGTTTACATTGTAGTTTATATCTTCAACTTGTTGTTCGAGCCGTGAAAACCTCACCTCTGCAGGATCACGAGGTTCATTTACATATTCATAGGCCATGACTAGGGCTTTATGATTTTCAACCCCGTCGACCTAGATCCCCTGTAAATATCCACAAATACCTAAAAAACTTGCTCTGATACCAAATGATCCATAAAATTTTGTGGATATTCCACTGGACTCTTAGTCACAATAGATCTGATAATAATATATTAAATTACCATATTTTTACACTATTATAGTTTTATCAAAATTCTAGATCTCTAGATTTTAATATAATTAGTGCATGCATGTAAATCGAAATTATGCAGAAAATTAGAGAACGACAAAATAAGCTCACACACACACATAAGACAAAAAATATGTTCTCTGGGAAACCTTTCAGGAGAAAGCCCATCTAGAAGGTGAGGTCGCTTCTCTCTCTTTCTCTTTGTCGAAATATGGCTGCAAGTACAAAGAACTAATGCC
Source organism: Pinus taeda (assembly GCA_000404065.3). NCBI lineage: Eukaryota > Viridiplantae > Streptophyta > Pinopsida > Pinales > Pinaceae > Pinus > Pinus taeda. The sequence continues at coordinate 60,790 of APFE030945012.1, read as the reverse complement.
CGTGGCCCATGGGGTGTTATAATAAACAAATCCTCTTTGTGTGCTCTACCTCCTATCTCTCCTAGTCATCTTTGCTCAGTTGTGGAACCCAATTCCCTCGAAAGAATGGAATGCCTCTTCCTTCGAGTGGCCTAGTTATAACACAACCTGATAGCCTATTGGTGGTTAAGTATGACTACATCAACTCTTAACTAGAGTTACAAAATAGACTCTTCTAGAGTCTTTTACATCAAGAATATGCATCTATCCTCTTTTCAATGAATAATGGGGGTTGATGTGACACCCGCTCGAACTATAGGTGTGAAAATAGGAAGTTCAACTTCTGAGTGGCATAACGTTTCCATATGGACTCTGATTAACGCACTTCTTGCACCATTGGAAAGGTATCCCTGTGTAGAATAACATGAAAAGGTACGAAACTATGGAAAAAAAATTGACTCCCAAAAATTTCATTTGATGCCTCAAAATTCTCCTGGAAGGTTTTAGACCCTGTTTCACCAAACTGGGTCCCGCTAGTAAAAATAGTCCTGTGAGATGATTCCTCCACATTTTCCACTCCAAATGCATCAAGATGGCCAACGAACAATATAATCATCCAATTTGGATCTTCTAAGGACAACAAGATCTCCTAGAGCCATAGGGATCCCTGGAGAATGTGGTAGATCCCCAGGGGCTCCAAGTGTAGAGAATAAAAAGCACCACATAGCCGCAGGGATAATGGGATGTGAGCCTATTGGTTAGAGGCTATTGGGATTTAGTACCTTGGCCATATTTACATGTGGTACTAGACAAGTACTTGTTTTTGGGTAAGTTGTTTCCCATGGGATCAAAGCCCTAGTTTGAGGGTGAACCATTACTGAGAAAAAATAAATAACATGGTACATGGCTAGTAATAACCTCTGAGGTTTGCATCTACTTGGAATATATGACTCAAATAAACATTAAAAATTCATATAAGTGCTTAATTAAAATTATTTTGCAAATAATTATATAATTATGTTTGTTTCATATGCATAGAAAATAATGGCATATTTATTTGTTTATACACCTATCCATGAGAGCATTCCATGGTACAACAAATTTAATTATGCATACCACATTTACAAGATATAAAGTAAAAGGAAAATTTGTAGAAAATAAGGGGTAACAGGTGTACTAAAACTCATAGAAAATGTTTGCGGGGGCATTGCAACTTAAATAATAATAGTTGCCTACTCCATTGACATATAGGGTGAAAATTGCATTCCCGTTATAAGCACATCTATTAGGAGGAAAAATTATAGCAACGCATACTAAACTCCAGAACTTTGATTTAAACTATTAACACAAGGTGCATGCAAGATTAATAGGTGTTATGAAACGTATATGGAAAGTATATGAGTCTAATATGATCTAAAATATCATAATATTCTGACAAAATAAATTAACAACTCTAGAATATCATTTAATTCATCTCCCATAGACCAAGGTAATGTATTTAACTTCCATCTCCTCTTGCAGTGTGTTAGAAGTAAAATAGAGATAAGGCCACTACCAAATAAGTGAGAAGTTAATCAGAGTGAAAAGGTTCTTTAAATCAAGTCCCACTATGTACCTAATAGATTGAGAAATCGTTACAACATTAGTTATCATGTTATAGGCTCATATAATCCATTCCAAAGCACTGACCACTATAATTTAAAGAAGGGAAATCACATAAATACTTTAAAAAATGGTAAGATTGGAAATAAAAGAACATATCTCACATAAAAGACAACTATTATGTTGTATAATTTCCAAATAAAATCAAAATATAAATTTCAAGGACAAAGAATGAAATGAAAGGAGTGTTCATATGAGTTCCCCTAGAGTGGTCCCTAACTAAGGGAGCCCTTCAAACCGTAAAAACTCATAGAGAATTTTTTTTTAAGTAATTCATGGTCTTTCACATTGAATAGAAATGGAATATAATAAATAAGATAATTATTGTTGTAGCATCATTTGAACTAAATATCTAGCAATAAAAAATATAATGTGAAATACTAGTTTGGCTAGCTATTCTGTCATATAACATTTTATATATACTTGAATTGATGCAAAGGGTACTATCTAATCCAGTCAATCAATGCATGGTTGATGGGTGTTGTTCCTCGATTTCCTCCCTCTCATCATGGATGATTTAAGAGGACAATTCTACCCTCTCTACTAATTTGAATTCCAATATTTTGAAAAACGTCAATCCACTTGACTTTATTACTACCTACTCGTGTTGTAGTCTTAGTGGTATCTCTTCAATGATGAGGGGAAAAATCTGTTGGATATCTCACCAACTCAACTAGTTGAGAATGATTATGAATGTGAATGTTGAACCCCATTTTGATATGATATTAACCTAGAATTTATTCATTATTGTTACATTGATATTATCTCTTGAAAAACCATATTATGCCATGTAATGCAAATCCCAAAATTAATCTAAAAAAATTCTAAGAGTATATTGTGTCCATTTGATACTAAAAAATTCAAATTCATGTGAGTAAGCATAAGTAAAAATCATCTTGTTTGGTCATTTGAAAGTAAAAAAAATTCAGTACGAAAAAAGCACAATTTGTATTAATAACCAAGTAGAAATTTACAAAAATCAGTTGTTGTTCAAAAACATAATCCATTTTTTCATTGTCTATTATTAAAACATGTTGTAATTGCAGGTCCCTCCTAACCTCAATAAGAAAATAGCAAAGTGGTAAATCTATTCTCTGAATAAACTGTGTATAGGGGACTGTATGATATAAGCTAGATATAGAAATAACAAAATTACAGCCATCAGTGGTATGCCTGTTTTAGGATACAGTATGAACCTATTGAGAAAGAAAACACCATCTACGATGGAAAAAAATACCAACTCGTAGAGGACATTGTTTTATGCCCAGTGGCTAGGCAGCCGATAAATCTTCAACAGAGACAAAACGAGACTTCAAGTAGTCCCTAGGAGAGATCCTATAATCCTAGAAAAAGAAAATCATCCATGACATAGGTGTCATTCTCCCAGTTGATTTCCATGTACCATTTACCCGATTCTTGGAACAAACTCTTTTTTGATAGTTTGTTAGCTTGCACATTTTGAGATCTACCTATGTGCTAAATTGAGTAGCCATTTTTAAGTTGCCAAAAGACCTAAATTCTCTTCATCCATCCTAGTAATGAAAGGTTGTTTATGGAATCCTTTCCAATTACATGGTCGATTATAATCTTGGAGTCTCCATATACATGTAAGACAGGGATATTTAAGAAGTTGTTGAACCATAGTAGGCCCCAAAGAGCCATTGCTTCCACCTTGTTGTTGGTGCCATTTCCTCCGTTCGAGAGAACACTGTATGTTAGTTGATTAGATGTGGATTTCCAAAGCCCACAAGCACATAATCATTTTTGTGCAGCGCCATCAAAAAAGCCCATTGGATACTTTAGCAATGAGTTTTTGTGCCCACGGGGATTGTTATTTTGCCATTTGGGCTTGGGTAAAAAACATTGTAGTTTGTTACAATTCTGTGAAAGACATGTTGGTAATCCTCTCCCGTGTTCTAGAACAAAATTTTGTTCCTCCATTTCCAGATTGCCCATAAACATAGAAACCCTCCTAGAGGCCCATTTAAAAGTAATAATGTCTATAAAGGAAGTAATATGGGTAATAAAATGACAATTTAGAGACCTAAAATCACCTTACAACTACAAAACTGCATTCCATATCCAAAAAAAAAATTTCCAAAAATTAACGCTCCACCCTACGTGTGCATCATCATCTAATTATGATTCCATTCATTATTCTATTAATTCATATGTTATTATTTGTATGAAGGAATCTTTTCTATGATATCACGCCTTCTTTAATATTTTACTCCATATTTTCCTCCCTTCATCTCAATTTATTTCTCTTATGGAGTTTCTTGAAAGACATGGAGAAAGAAGAAGGTGTTATTTGAATCTTAAATCAATCCACCTATGTTTCATTTTCTTCAAGATCTATACACAACTAAGATATGGAAAGGGAAGTCCTCTATCTTTGTGCGGAATGAGGTTCTTCCTTCTTAACATTAGGGGTAAGTTCTTCTAACTTTCTTGGGCATAGATATAGGATCTCTTTTCTTAATTTTTTTTACTATGGCATGATATTGCTTTATTGCCTTATTTTGCTTCTATGTCCAAACTAGGACAAACTCCACATTTGAAGTTAATTGTGCATGAATCCTTAATACTTCTTCATATATAGTGATTTCATATTTAATCCAAAAATTAATACTAGTTAATGGCCCATAGTAGTTTGGAAATAATGTTATAGCCTCGACGGTCTCAACTTTAATATGTCAACCTAAGGTCCATACAAACTTAAGAGGTAGCACTTATTTTGAATGCAATTTACAATATTTCCTTTCTTTTAATGTGCACTAATATATGAGAACTTTGACTTTCTTGATCATGTGAACAAATAGTAATTCTAATAAATTGTCAATTTAATTAGTCTAGCCTCATAGGAAGTGAAGGTAATGGGAAATCACAAGTTATGAAATTTTTGCATGTTAGGCCCCTATACTACTAGTGTAACCCCTTATTGTTATTAGTACAACCCCCTTATTGTATTGATGTACCCATGTAGTGCCCATATTGTTACTATTATGCCCCATAAAAGCCCAGTATTGTTATTATTGTGCCCTTACATTATTATTGTTATGTGAGCTCTGATTATATTATGACCCCTTAGACTCCTATATATAGAAAGGAGGTCTTTTCATTTGTATCATCCAATAATTGTTCATTTATGTAATGTAAAGGAGGTTGCCCCCTCGAAGAGGTTGAATTCTAAGGCGTTGATCTATCTTTTCTATCTTTTGTGAGTTGGTTTCATAACATTTGGTATCAAAGCTTTGGATTCTAGGGTTTCGCTACTCCAAATAGGTCATCGTGGCATTTTCGCTATAACTTCTTTTTTGCGATGTTTTAGAAGTGAAAACAAAAACCCATTTCAGAAGAAATCACGCTGAACCTTGGGTTCAAAGTTCAGAGATTTTCTCCATACATTTTCAGAGATATGATTTGAGGAAGTTAGGAATTTTTCAAGCTCTAGAATTTAGGCTAAAACAGGTCATCGTGGGATTTGTGCTATAACGCTTTTGCTACAAAGTTTCAGAAGCTAAAACAAAAACCCATTTGACAAGAGATCAATCTAAACCTTGGCTCCGAATTTTAGATCTTGTCTCGCTATATTTGTGGAGATATAGTCTGAGGAAATTAGGGTTTCGACAGACCCACGAATTACATTCCAAACAGGTCACCTTGAGAAAATTGTCATAACTATCTCTTTGGGCATCAAATTACAATTTTGTAAGAAGTCACAGAAAGAGGGCAGACTGTAGTTTCCCGTGTATAATTTTCAGTTCCTAAGGTAAAATAGTGACACATGACACTTCATACAAATTTGATCTTCTGAAAATGTATATAATCAGGTCATGTTGGGAGATTGTGCATAACTCTTTCTTGGAGAATCTAAATTCGACCAGACTGGTCGCATTGGAAAGAAGACGTAGAGGGACACTGCAGGTCGCAATTTCAAAACTTAAAGATTTGAAAGTACAGAGTTACAGTCGTTTCAATATGGAGCTCCTAAAATCAAGAAAAAGCAAGATGAGGAAGTTTGATGGCAAGGATCTAGTAAATTGGATACTTCAAGTGGAGCAATATTTTGATCTACATGGTGTACCACTATTAAAAAAGGTATGTATTGCATCTCCATATTTAGAATTGGATAAATTTTTATGGTATAAAGGGCTTTGTTCTCGTAAACAACTTGTTACATGGTCAATTTCCACGGAGGAAATGATAACACATTATGAGGATAAAAAGAGAAACACCTTCTTTAGAGCAACACCACAACAATTGGAAAGAGTAAAAGGTTTTTGTTACATAGTGGAATGTAAAATTATGGCAACAAGGAAGTCTACCCCTCACAACTATAAAGATGGAAGTGTTGTTTCTTCTAGCCTTCCACAACCTACAAGGGTTACATCACAGCAATTGGAAGAAAAAAGAGAAAAAGGGCTTTGTTACAATTGTGATAGCAAATACGCTAAAGGTCATAAGTGTGCTGAGAAGAAATTATTTTACCTAGAGTATTAAGAGGAGGAATAAAAGGATTGAAAAACATCAAAAGAAGAGGATATACGCCAAGACCCAACCCCAAAGAAAGAAGAAATGAATCAGACCATATCTTGTAAAGCATTGGCAAGAATTACCACTCCTCAAACTTTCAAGATAGAAGGACATATCAAGAAGAACAAGGTGAAAGAAGTGAAAGATCACGTCGAGAAAGAAGAAATGAATTCAACCATATCTTGTAATTCATTGGTAGGAATTACCACTCCTAAAACTATCAAGATAGAAGGACATATCAAGAAGAAAAATGTTCAAGAAGTGAAAGATCACTTCAAGCATCAAGAAATGAATCTGACCATATCTTATAAAGGATTTGAAGAAATTACCTCTCCTCAAACTCTAAATATAGAAGGACATATCAAGAATAAAAAGGTTCAAGCAGTGAAAGATCACATCGAGCATCAACAACAAGTTCTCCAACTTTTAAAGGATATCACCACTTTGGTGCAAAATTGAATGAAACAATAGGTAGATCAACATCGTAGTGGAAAATGTTTTGATGTAGGTGATTGGGTATTTATACTGCTACATCTCAAGTAAACCATTTATGAGAAGGAAATGTTGGCAATACTACATGCACTTAAGAAATGGCCACCTTACCAAATGGGAAGACACTTCAAGGTAAAAATGGATCATGATAGTCTTAAATACTTTTTAGAACAACTATTATCTTTAGAAGAATAGAAAAAATGTGTCACAAATATGTTGGGTTATGACTTTGACATCATCTATAGAAAATGGAAGCAAAATTTTGTTGCAGATGCACTCTCAAGAAAGGATGAGGATGTGGAAGCATTGTTTTGTGGATTTTCTATTATCCATCCAGATTGGATAAACGAAGCAAGGGATGAATGGAAGAAGGATGAATAATTATGGCCACTTGTTCAAAAATTTCAAAAGATCCCAATTCAAACAATATTGCCAGAAATTGAAGAGGAAGGAAAAATCATATTGGAACCTGGAGCAGTCACAGAAACAAGAACTCGACAGCTATGAAATCGATCAATTTCAAATTATCTCATCAAGTGGAAGAACTTACCGCTGAAGATTCCACATGGGAGGACAAGAATTTTATACAGAAGCATCAAGAACTACTCAAGCGTTGAGGACAACACTTTTTGAAGGAGAGGGGCATGTTAGGCCCCTATACTACTAGTGTGTAACCCCTTATTTTTATTAGTACAACCCCCTATTATATTGAGTACAATCAAGCATTGAGACAACACTTTTTGGAAGGAGAGGGCAGTTAGGTCCTATATACTAGTGATGCCCCCATTAATATTGTAGTTGTATCCCTTATTAATATTGTTGTGCCCCTATTGTCCCCATATTGTTATTATTGTGCCCCATAGAATCCCTCTATTATATTTTTGTGCCTTTATATTATTATTGTTGGGTCGGCTCTAATTATATTATAACCCCTTAGACTCCTATATATAGAAAGGAGGTCTTTTCATTTGTATCATCCAAGAATTGTTCATTTATGTAATGCAATGGAGGTTTCCCCCTCAAAGAGGCTGAATTTTAAGGCATTGATCTATCTTTTCTATCTTTTGTGAGCTAGTTTCATAACAGTGCAATTCCAAGTGACAACATATTTCTTATTAGGTTTAGGTTGACTCCTTACCCAATAAGCATGAGAAATATTTGATGAGAGCTGAAATCACTATTTGGAATTCTTTTTTCTTTTTCTATTTATGATTCATATTGTTTCTCTTTCTTGTAATTATTCAAATATCCTTCCTTTTTCAGAATTTCCTTAAACTGATAACAGAGTTCAACATTTTTTAGAATAATATATATCAATCAATCCATCCTACGAGCACATTTCTTTCTTCCAATACAAAATTTATCTTTAAGTAAAAATGATATGACTCCACAACATTTCTTATCTCCTAATTCACACGGGGGAAATCTCGAAAGCCTTTTACCCACAACACTAATCGTAGAAAGGTTGGGTTAAGGAAAATAATTCGTCTGTATGAAAACCAGAAAGAGAAATGTAAGAAAGAGTATAAACTTACAAATATTGTCACTAAGAACCAAATTCTTATGGAAATAGTCTAAGAACTTCTCCTCATTAGAAATTTTTTTGAATGCATTAACTGTAATGCTCACTTCATATGATTGGAACAATCTCTCATACTCAAACACAAATCACCAAACATCTATTTTTTTATTTTTGGACTACTAGCCAATCTGTTGACATTTTTTATCCATGCCCTGCATACATGCCAAACGCACAAGATAACATTGTGTCTTATGATTCTGCTGCCACATTCAATCCATTTGAAGTGTGTGTTTTTGAAAATAGATAGAAGTGATATTGTAAAATATGAAGATTGAAGTTACCTTAAATCATTTATTTCATCCAATGCATCATCAAACATGAAAGAATTAACTTTCCAATTATGATCGACTTGGTGACACGTATGCATGAGGTGCTCCAGCTATAGTGAAATGTCCTATGATGTATTATGTGATTCCACCACCCATGCTGATGCAGGAGCATGAGGCTTGAAGACAAAAGGCTTTGAATTTATTCCAAAACACACAAAAAAAGTTTACAAGCAGAGGAGTGGGATCCTTTAGTTGTCACTTTATAAAGCTTTCTAGATAGGATTAAAACTAGAATTTGGGGATTGAATTATCATGTAATAAATTCAAATAGCTAGGCTTAGTTGAGATTCTCGAGAAGAATATCATGCAGATTAGATAGGATTAGGCAGTTTCGATCCATTGATTTAGGATTTAGTTGTTGTATGTAATGGTATTTATGTAAGTTTTTGAATTAATGAAAAGGGATTTGCTTGTGGAGGGTTAGACTGTAAAACTTCAAGTCTCGTTGTAATTCTGTGTATTTTGTGCATGAATGGTCAATCCTGGAGGTTTGAAGTTCCTTCAGAATATTTCTGAGTGTTGTGGATTTCGAGTTTGGCCTTTAGAATTAGATTTTTCTATAATCTTGTGTTATCACGTTTAAATCTTCATACACTATGCATTTAAATAATTTGAATGTATTTCAAAACCACATGGTTTAGTTAGCAATATCTTGAATATAACTTAGAGACAGATTAAACTAGGTGGAAGTGCTAAAACCTTGGCAGAATGAGGAAAACCTGATAAATTCTCAAGAAACCTAGGGAAATATCTAAACCATCGATCAATAGACCCAACAGATCTAATGGTCATCACGTGCCAAAAAGCGCATGGGTTAGATAGAATAGAAAGGTGGTATTCGTAGCAGAAAGCTATTTCTTGCGTGGTCTCAAGGTGGTAAGATGTATTTGGAATTTTCACGTGAGTACACTTAGCAGCTGACACGTAGCACGGGAAAACTGCTTTTCTCGCATGCTCTCGACTCGGTAAACATCACGCAAGAATCCACAAGAGATTACACGCCAACCGTTGGACCAAGCGGGATTGATCAATGATGGAGATCATCCAGCTAGTTTGCGAGTGGGGAAAGCGATAACTGTCAGATTGAGTGTTGAGATTGACGACAGAGAATTAACGCGATAAAGTTTTGTGGAATGATGGATGTGACAAGGTTATAAAATGGGGTTTTAATTCTTTGTGATTCCATGGAAAATCTGAAGGTTTGCCGAATAACGGGTAAATTAAAAAATTTTGTTACTTTCGCAGAATAACTAAATTTGGAGGTTGATGACTGATTCTCAAAATGAAACCCGAGAAGAAGTCCTGCCTAAACTTGAAGAGATCGTTTCTGGTTTTGAATGATTATCCTTAACACCTACAATCATCCCACCATTAGTGGTATCAGATAAGCTTATTGACACTAATCAGGATCTCAAAGATCAGAGAAAGAAGTCCAACATGGCTTTTAGAGTTGGAGGAAGACGTGGGGGTGGTCGAAGAAGAAGAAGACCATCTGGAAATGTTGAATTGTTGGAAGCTATGGAATAGATGCAAGATAGACTAGAAGCAGTGGAAATGGGAAATCAAAGAGATGGAGAAATCTATGAGCATGAAGTTCAAGGTGTAGAAGAAGAGGAACCTGTAGAAGTTACTCCTGAAATGAGATTCTTTAAATCAGTGTTGGGATCCACATCTAAAACTAGACTTGAGGGTTTAGTTTATACATGAAGTTTAAACCCAGAGGAGTTGATAGATTGGATTAATGACATGGAGAAATTCTTTGATTATGAAGAAATGGAAGAAGGGAAGAGAGTGAAATTTGTTGTCACAAAATTGAAAGGACATGCATCACTTTGGTGGGATGGAGTGCAAGCAGAAATAAAAGGACTTGGTAAGAAGCTAATTAAAAATTGGAACAAGATGGTGGAAAAGTTGAGAGGTAAGTTTTAGCCAAGTGATTATCAACTTTCATTATATAAATAGATGTAGAACCTTATATAGAGGTCTTTGACAATGAAAGAATACACAGAGGAATTTTATAAAGTGAGCATAAGAGCTGGACAAATTCAAGATACAGATGAGAAGGTTGCAAGATATACAAATGGTCTCAGAATGGAGATCCAAGATGAGAGAAGTTTGATGTCTCCTAAAATAGTGGAAGAGGCTTATCAAATGGTATTGAAGGCTAAAGAAAAACTCATGAAGAAGCAATCTGCTAGAAGTAGAGGTACTTTCTGAGGAAGGGGAAGTCAATATGGTAGAAGAAGATCTACAACACCTAGAGATGGACCTAGAAGTAGCTCGAGTCAGCATACACCCACAGAAGGTGATGCAGGTGGCAGAAGGAGTTTTTCCAAAGGAAGAGGAGGCAGAGGCAGAGGAAGAGTATTCAAATGTTACAGATGTAATAAGCAGGGACACAGAGCCTATGAGTGCCTAGAAAATGCAAGAGAAAATCAGAGAAATGTAATTGTTGCTTAGAATGAAGAGGAAGCAGTAAAGGTTCTAGAAGAGGAAAATGTACCAGAGAAAGGGGAATATTTGGTAGTTAACAAAGTTTTGTTAAAGCCATCAAAGGAAGTTGTTGAACCAGCACAAAGAAAGAATTTGTTAAGGATTGTGTGCAAGGTTCAAGGAAAATGTTGTCAAATGATAATTGATAGTGGCAGTACTGATAATTTGGTTTCTACAGAAGTGGTGGAGAAGTTGAAATGAAAGACGAATCAACATCCAACACCTTACAAGATGTCATGGCTTCAAAAAGGACATCAGTTGTTAGTGAATGAACAGTGTGAAGTGGAGTCACAGTTAGGTAAATACAAAAGACAAAATTCTGTGTGATGTGATGTCTATGGATGTGTGTCACATGTTTTTGGGAAGACCTTGGCAGTATGACAGAGGAGCTATGCATGATGGGAAAAAGAAAACATACAAATTTGGTAAAGATGGTGTTAATCATACATTGCAGCCTATGGAAGAAGAGGATGCATCAAGAAAATTTGATCCAAAGACCTTATTTTTGAGTGGAAAAGAATACTTGCAGCAGATTGAAGAGGATGAGGTAAATTTTGCATTGATTTGCAAACCCAAGGTAATAATTACTTCCACTAAAATTTCTTATTTGCCAATTGAAATTCAAGAGATGTTGGAAAACTATTGTGACATCATTGTAGATGATTTTCCTAATGAGTTACCACCCATTAGAAAAATCAGTCATCATATAGATTTGATTCCAGGGGTAAATCTACCAAATGAAGAAGCTTACAGGATGACTCCCACAGAAAATGAAGAAATCAGGAAGCAGGTTTAGGAACTATTAGATAAAGGATTGATTAGAGAGAGCTTGAGTCCTTGTGTAGTGCCAACAATGTTGAGTCCAAAGAAAGATGGAGGGTGGATAATGTGCATTGATTCAAGAGAAATCAACAAAATAATAATCAGGTACAAATTTCCTTTACCTAGAATTGAAGATTTGATGGATTGTTTAAGTGGAGCAAGATATTTTACAAAGCTGGATTTAAAAAGTGGGTATCATCAAATAAGGATTAGAGAAGGTGATGAATGGAAAACTGATTTTAAAACAAATGAAGGATTGTATGAATGGATGGTAATGCCTTTTGGGTTATCAAATGCTCCTAGTACATTTATGAGACTTATGAATGAAGTTCTGAAAGAATTTATTGGTAAATTTGTAATAATATATCTAGATGATATATTAGTTTACAGTAGATCTAAAGAGGAACATATGATACATCTCAATTATGTCTTACAGAAGCTACAACAGGAAAAGTTACTGCTAAATCTAAAGAAATGTTCATTCATGAAGGAAGAGTTGGTACATTTGGGCTGTGTTGTTTCTACTGACAGATTAAAGATGGATCCAGAGAAGATCAGAGCAATCATAGAGTGGCCTTCACCGAAAAGTATTTTTGAGGTAAGAAGTTTTCATGGTCTTGCTAGTTTTTATAGGAAATTCATAAATAATTTTAGTAATATCAACGCTTCTATTATTGATACTATAAATAAGGATAAACATCCATTTAAATGGACTGTTGAAGTAGAAAATAATTTTCAGTTGTTGAAGAAAAAGATCACTAAAAAACCTATTTTATTTTTGCCTAATTTTAATAAATCTTTTCAAGTGAAATGTGATGCTAGTGGAGAAGCTATTGGTGGTGTTTTAAGTGAGGAGGACAGAACTGTAGCTTATTTCAGTGAAAAATTGAATGAATCAAAGAAGAAATATTCTTCTTATGATAAGGAATTTTATGTAGTTGTACAATCATTGAAGAAGTGGAGACATTACTTGATGTCTAAGGAGTTTATACTTTATTTAGACAACCATGCATTATAGTACATTATGCAACAACCAAATCTTAGTAAAAAACATGCAAAATGGGTAGAATATCTTCAAAGTTTTAATTTTGTACTAAAGCATATAACTGGCCAATCAAACAAGGTAGCAGATGCCTTAAGCAGAAAAAACATTTTAGTTCCGGAAAGTCAAATTCAAGTGTTGGGTTTTGATTTTCTTAAAGAATTATCTGAGAAAGATTTAGATTTTAAAGAGGAATTTGAAGCTTGTAAAAATCCTGTTTTGTTAGACAGAAGTAAGTGGTTGGATTTTTTCTTGCAAGAAGGGTTGTTGTCTAAAAGAAACTAGCTATGCATACCAAATTGTTCTATGAGAGAAAATTTAATAAAGGAGAAACATAGTGGTGGACTTGGAGGACATTTTGGTGCAGACAAGACTTATGAGTAGGTGAATCGATTCTATTTCTAGCTAAATATGAGATCTGAAGTGGAGAAGTATGTGAAAAATTGTAAAGTTTGTCAGTATGCAAAGGGAAGGAGCCAAAACATAGGTTTGTATGTTCCATTACCTATTCCAGATAGATGTTGGGATATTGTAAGTATGGATTTTGTTTTGGGTTTACCAAAAACTCAAACAAGAAATGATTCAATTTATGTTGTGGTTGACAGATTTTCTAAAATGGCACATTTTATTCCATGTTATAAAATCAATGATGCTACTCACATTGCTAATCTGTTTTTTAAGGAGATTGTAAGGTTGGATGGGTTACCTAAGGGAATTGTTTCAGACAGGGACACCAGATTTGTTGGTCATTTCTGGAGGACATTGTGGAAGAAACTTGGTAATAAATTGAGTTTCAGCTCAGCTTATCATCCTCAGACTTATGGACAGACTGAAGTTCTAAACAGAAGCTTGGGTAATTTTCTGAGAAGTCTTGCATGTGAACATCCAAAACAGTGGGATCAAATTTTGGCATAGGCTGAATATGCTTATAATGATTCTCCTAACAGGAGTACAGGTCAGAGTCCATTCCATATAGTTTATGGAATGCACCCAAGAGGAGTGACTGAATTAAGAGACTTGGGAAAAACTGAAATTAAAAGTGCTAAAGGAGAAGTTATTTCTTCAGATATTCAAGCAATACATGAACAGGTAAAACATCAGTTGCAGAATAGCAACATAAAGTACATTGAGAGCAGAGCAGATTTGAAGAAAAGAGAAGTTAATTTTGAGGTTGGAAATTTGGTTTTGGCACATTTGAGGAAGGAAAGATTTCCAAAAAGGGAGTATAACAAGTTAAAATTTAAGAAAATTGGACCATGCAGAGTCTTGAGGAAATTTCTGCAAATGCATATGAAATTGACTTACACCCTGATATTAGAATATATCCAATTTTCTATGTTGTTGATTTGTACAGGTATGAAACTAGAATTGCAGAGGATACAACAGAATACAAGGAAGAAAAAGAGGTTGATTGGGTAAAATAGTTACCTACAGCAAAGGCATTGCAGCCAAAACAAATTTTAGACAAGAGAGTGTTTAAAAGGACAATGGGACAGGAGTATTTTTAGTATTTGGTCAAGTGGAAAGATCAATAAATTGCTAAAGCTACCTGGATGACAGATTCCATGCTACAGAAGTTGGGTAGTTCTGTAGAAGAGCTCATGGATAGGAGCCCGTGAAGAATTGTGTCCTCATTTGTCTGATACAAGAGCATGAGGCTTGAAGACAAAGGCTTTGAATTTGTTCCAAAAACACAAAAAAAGTTTACAAGCAAAGGAGTGGGATCCTTTAGCTTTCACTTTACAAAGATTTCTATATAGAATTAGAGCTAGAATTCAAGGATTGAACTATCATGTAATAAATTCAAGTAGTTAGGCTTAGTTGATATTCTCGAGGAAAATATCATGTAGATTAAATAGGATTAGGTAGTTTTGATCCATTGATTTAGGATCTGGTTGTTGTATGTAATGGTATTTATGTAAGTTTTTGAATTAATGAAAAGGGATTTGTCTGTGGATGGTTAGACTGTAAAACTTGAAGTCTCTCTGTAATTATGTGTATTTTGCACATGAATGGTCAATCCCGGAGGTTTGAAGTTCCTTCAAAATATTTCTGAGTGCTGTGGATTTCCAATTTGGCCTTTAGAATTAGAGCTTTGTATAATCTTGTGTTATCGCGTTTAAATCTTCATACACTACGCATTTAAATAATTTGAATGTATTTCAAAACCACAGGGTTTAGTTAGCGATATCTTGAATATAACTTAGAGACAGATTAAAGTAGGCAGGAGCGCTAAAACATTGGCAGAATGAGGAAAACCTGATAAATTCACAAGAAACCTAGGGAAAGATCTGAACTGTCTGATCAACAGACCCAATAGATCTAATGGTCATCGTGTGCCAACAAGCGCATAAGTTAGATAGAATAGAAAGGTGATATTCGTAGGAGAAAGTTGTTTCTCGCGCGGCCTCAAGGTGGTAAGTTGTATTTGGAATTTTCACACGAGTACACTTAGCAGTTGACACATAGCACGAGAAAACTACTTTTATCGCATGCTCTTGGCTTGTTAAACATTGCGCAAGAATCCACACGATATTACACGTCAACTGTTGGACCAAGCGGGATTGATCAATGGTGGAGATCATCTAGCTAGTTTGCGAGTGGGTAAAGCGATAACCATCAGATTGAGTGTTGAGATCGACAACAGAGAATTAACGCCATGAAGTTTTGCGGAATGATGGACGCGACAAGGTTATAAACTGGGGTTTTAATTATTTTTTATTTCATGGAAAATCCGAAGGTTTTTCGAATAACGGGTAAATTAAGCAATTCTCCTATTTTCGCAGAATAACTAAATTTGAAGGTTGATAACTGATTCTCAAAAGGAAACCCAAGAAGAAGTCCTGCCTAAACTTGAAGAGATCATTACTGGTTTTGAATGATTATCGTTAACACTTGCAACCATCCCACCACATGCTACTAGAACCCCACTCTATTTTTCATCAAACACCACAAATGCGAACAACTAATATTGTCACATTCAAAATGTAACAACCTCCTCCCACATTTACCCAACTTAACTAGTCTAATGGGCTAAACGTGTGATGAGAGGCTACTATGATGTGATTCAACTCACCATGTATAGTTAAGGAAGTGGAACTGACAAAATCAAACCGATTTCACCTTCCTAATGAGCTATAGACCCTTCAGGAGGTAACCAAATCTTTTAGGTGCCCAACCCTTAAGGAAACTTTCCTTTTCACTATTCTAAAGCCTCAGTTGCTCCCATGAAAAGGAATGCATGGGACCAAGGCATTTCATTCACTCCCATAGCAAGGCATGCTAGTGACTGTGGCCCTTTTCAGATAGTTTTGAGCCAGTGACCCGAGATATTATGCCAAATTTTCAGGGCCAGGACTCAGGCCGCTGCCGATAACTTCATGAAACTTTCAAGAATGATAAATAAAAATGGAATAAGGATAAAAATGCAATCACTATTACAAGTACTTGATCTGGCCCCTACTACGCAGGAATTTTGTCAAACATGTCACAGATATGAATTCTACAGGCCATAACAAAATATCTAAGCATATGAGTCTCATACTTATTTGTGATTCATAAAGAAGCATTGATGCCTTAACAAAATAGTTGCATTATCATTTATTAGGTCATATATTCATTATACATTCATTTTCTAATCAAAACATGATGAGATCCATACATCAAGTTTGACATAAACATATTCATAACTTGCATATAACCAATAGAAATAATAAGGATATGATAACCATAAAAACCACATATGAAGAAAAAAATTTACAGATGAAGTATCAAGGAAAAGGATATCTCATTAGTGAATTCATAGGCCAACCAAGTCAGGGACTTCCATGAACCAACCAACCATAGATTACGCTGAACCAAATATTTCTTTCAGCCAATCATCCCCGTGCAATATTCCAAGCATGAATGTGGAACTAACAACAAAACCAACTAGGGATTCCTTAGGCTTTACTGTAATCCGCACCTAATAACTAGGCTCGAACCCTCATAAATACAACCTGGATTTACCGCAATCCCTACTGGATCACTAGGCCCTAAACAAGCTTGGATGCCTACGGATCGTTCTACCTAAACCATGAGGAATTTGTCCCTCTCAAACTCTCATCTTCACTTTGTATCTCGCCATTACTAGTCAATGGATTCCTAGGCCTATGAGGTTTCCTCCCTCTGGGCTTTATCATATATCTCTCCATCAGTGGTCAAGGGATTCCTAGGCCCAATTGAGGGTATTCACCTGTGAGCTTTACTGTGTATCTCACCACTCACCAGTCAATGATTCCTAAGCTCAATCGAGGTGTTCACAACTAAGCTTTAAAGTGTATCCCATCCTGGGATTCCTAGGCCTTGTGAATAGTCCTGAGACTACCCCACTCAGCTTCAAATCCATCTGGAAATCTAGCTCAACCAAAACAAGAGAATCCACCACACCATGGCTATCCAAAAATGGAAAGGCAATGTTGAAAAACACTGTCACACCTAGAAAAACCCATTCCAATGACAATAAGAGAACCACAAACACACATGCATAACCATGCATGCCAAAACTAGCAAGGAAATCATACATGCAACTCGATACCTACAAGTAATTATGTGGTAGCCTCTTGATCATGCTCTTCCTTGCTTGATATTTGCTTCCCTTTGCCTTCTTTTGTTTCCTTGATCTAATGTTGAAGTGCTCCAAGAAAACGTTGTCTCCAAGAGTGTTCGAGAGAGAGAGTAGAGAGAGAGAGCTCCAAAACTGAACTGAAAAAAGGTACCAATTGACCCTCATAAGCATTTTTATTAATGAGGCCTCTATTTTCTTTAATTTTCATTATTTTCCTTCATTTTCCTCCTCAAACCTGTAACCCTTCACCTTCCTTTTCTCCTAATTTCCATTATTTTCATAAATAAATTGCGAAAAATGCCACTTTTCCTTTCCAAATCCTTTGCCATTACCTTTGCCAATTTCCCTTAGCCATAATAAACCAAATGAACAACCACACTAGGATTTTTTGCCCAAAATTCAACTTGGAATAAGTGTCCCATGGCCTTGGTTATTATTTTCAATTTATTAACTTTATTTACATGGAATTTTGACCAAGGATGTTATAGAAACCTCCCCCTTGGGGGAACACTTTCCTTGGTCTTTAGTGACACCTACAATAAGCAAGATCGCTGAAAAGAAAAACATATTTCCCATGGAGCTTTATAACTTAGCTCAATGCAGTATTTACATTGATCAACCTGCTAAGAAGCAAACCGACATGATAACATAACAACATGATAACCATAATGACATAATATCCATACCGCTTATTGGAGATTTATAACACATATCATGGTGGTATTTACATCCATATACATATATACATATACCAAAACATATGTTCAACCAACAAATAATGAAGGATACACAGTCTGCATCTGATTATCCATCTCCCTTGTAGCTTCATAGGGCCCAAAGTTCTTCTACTACACTTTAACCTCCTCGATTTCCCGGCCCTGGAGCATGAACATCTTTCTCTACAAAATACACTATGGTTCTATTTGGAATTCTCCTTATGGCTCCACCTGCAATACAGACTAGTTACTCACATGATCAACATCTTTAACTTACTTTTTAAGAAATGATACATGGAAAACATCATGGACTTTCACAACTGGTCCAATCCTTTCAAGAATCTTGAAAGGTCCATAAAATCGAGGTGCCATCTTAGCACATGATCCAATCCTCAAGGAGGTCTTCTTGGGCTTGATGCACAAGTACACATGTTCCCCAACCTGAAAATCATTAAATAACTTGTTTGAGTCTACATAAATTTTTTGCATGTCTTGTGCTTCCTTTAAATTTTGCATGATTACCTGCATTTTTTATTCCATCTCTGCCAACATGTTAGGTCCAAGAAATACCCTATTCACTGGATCAATCCCACTGATGGGAATATTACAAGTCTGCCCATAGAGTGCCTCAAACATACTCATCCTAAATGACTCCTCATAACCATTATTATATGCAAATTCAACCAACAGAAGGTACTCCTCCTATCTCCTTTGTTGTTGCATCACATACATCCTCAACATGTCCTCTAGTATCATGCTGACCCTCTCTTTTTTTCCAACTATCTATGGATGATAAGTTGTGTTGAAGTCCAACTATGTACCCAAACCTGCAAAAAACTCTCCAAAATCTAGAAGTGAACTTAGAATCCTTGTTTAACACAATCTTCTTTGGAACACCATGCAACCTCACTACATATCTGATGAAGACCTATGCTACATCATTAATTGAATAAGTAGACTTCACTGGAATGAAGTGCACTACCTTTTTCAACCTATCCACCATGACCATGATGGAATCATGTTGTCTATATGTCATCGACAAACTTGTGATGAAATCCATGGAAATGACCTCCCATTTTCACTTTGGAATCAAAATCAATTGTAGTAAACCACCTAGATGCTTATCTTTTGGTTTTACCTGTTGACAATCCAAGCATCTAGCCACAAATTATGCCACTTCCTTCTTAAAATTCAGCCAACAATAAAACTGCTTCACCACTGCCATTGTCTTCTGGTATCCTGGGTTACCTGAATATGGTTTTACATGAAATTATCAAAAGATAGTCTTCTTGAGCTCACCATTGTCTGGTACATATATCTTGTCCCTAAATCTGATCAAACCATCTGTTGTGAGACAATAGTCCACATCCTGATTACCTATACCCTGTTATAAGTTGTGCATAAGATCCCTATGCCTGTCATCCTATAGTCCTTCCAAGATCTGATCTTGTAAGTTTGTCCTACAAGAACTCATATCTTATATATGATTCACCTATATTCTTCTACTAAGATCATCTGTAACCCTGTTCACTTTGCCTTTAATGTACTTGATCATGAAGTGAAACTCATTATTTGTAGCCAACCATATAGATTTTCTGGCATTTAGATTCATTTGGTCAAGTAGATATCTCAATCTACTATGATCGCTCATAAATACAAATCTCCTACCAAGAAGATAGTGTCTCCACATCTTCAATTCATGGATGATGGTTCCCCACTCAAGATCGTGTGTCGGATAATTATGCTCGTGCTCATTTAGTTTCTGTCACTCATAGCACACTATTTTTCCTTCCTTCATTAAGTATCCCCCAAGCCCTCTCTTGCAAGCATCTATACAAACCACAAAATCTTTGTCTGGATCCGTGATCTTTAAAACTGGAGTGTTTGTCAACAACTACGTCAACTACTCAAAATTCGCTGCACATTCCTCTAGCCATTCAAATTTCTTACCTCACCTCTGCAGTGACGTAATAGCATATGCAACATGAGAGAATTTATTGATGAAACTCCTACAATAACATGTTAGCCCCATAAATGATCTTACCTCATCCACATTTCTAAGAACTTCCCACTCCATGATAGCTCTTATGTTTTCTAGATC
Source organism: Pinus taeda (assembly GCA_000404065.3). Classification (NCBI taxonomy): domain Eukaryota; kingdom Viridiplantae; phylum Streptophyta; class Pinopsida; order Pinales; family Pinaceae; genus Pinus; species Pinus taeda. Next base: position 40,430 of record APFE030945012.1, on the reverse strand, counting down.
TACTGCTATGTCTTCCATGGAAACCACACCACATGCCCCAAGTAATGTACCTTTCTCTGAAAGAAACTACATTTTCTAAGCTTTGCATACAATTGATGCTCTCTTAGCAATATCAGTATTGTTCCTAAGTGTTCACCATGTTCTTCCTCATTCTTAGAATATATTAATATATCATCAATGAACACAATAACAAACTTGTCCAAATAAGGATGCAACATACTATTCATCAAGCAAATAAAAGTAGTTGGAACATTATTCAAACCAAATGTAAGTACAACAAACTCATAATTCCCATACTTGTTCCAGAAAGCGGTCTTGTAAATATCCTCTTCTTTGATGCATACCTAACGATATCCTATTCTCAGGTCAATCTTCAAGAACCTACCTCTCCCTTCAACAAATCAAACTAGTCATCAATCCTTGGCAACAAATGCTTGTTCTTAATGATCACCTTGTTTAGCTTCCTGTAATCAGTGCATAACCTAAGAATACCATTCTTATTCTTCATAAACAACACTGGTGCACCCCAAGATAATACACTTGGCTTGATGTAACCCTTGTTAATAATTTCCTTCAACTGCAACTTCAACTCTACTAACTCTTGTGTACTCATCATGTATGGTGCCTTTGATGCAGATGCTTCCCCTAGTACCAACTCAATAGAAAAGTCCACTTCCTTGTTAGGTGGAAAATATGAAATATCTATTGAAAACACATCCTGAAACTGTTGTAAAACCGGGTGCATGCTTAATACCTTTGCATCCTCAACATCCTTACCTTTATCTCTAGAAATATGCATTACGAATAACGCACACCCTTTTCTATGACTATTATTTTCCTTCATAGTTGTCACCATCCTAACTGATGTTGCCTTCTTTGTACCCTACAAAATCCTCTATTCTCCATTGCCATCCAAATATTCAATAAAAGTCCACCTTAGTCCTGTGAAGATATAACCAATCCATGCCCAAAATCATATTGTATGATCCAAATGGGAATACATTTAAATGCATTGATGTAGACATACCATTCAATTCAAATGAACAAGCTCTTACCCAGTGATGAACTCTTTCCTTAGTACTTGTAGCCAACTGCACTAACCTATAACTTGTAACTGCACCTGTAACTTGTAAAAAACAAAACTTGCAAACCTTTAAACTTGTAAACAACCTATAAATGACCAAACCCACAAACCTGTAAACAACCAAACCTGCAAACCTAAGGTCTTGTTCGCTTTAGTGGTTGCTTTCCCTTCCCAACCTTGTTGAGATTTTGTCTTACGCTTTGATTTCTCATAACAATGTATCAATTTCCCAATGACTTCTTCTAGAAATCGAGGCTCATCATACTCAATTTGATCTTTAAATGTCAATGGTAATCCACTGAAAAATATCTAAACTTTGTCTTTCTTATCCTTAAGATACAATACATATCTCAATAACTCCAGGAACTTGGTTGTATACTCCTCATCTATCATTAATCCCATCTTTCGCTGATAAAACTCCTTGCCTTTGTTGTCGTAGTACCTCTTTGACAAGTATTTCTTCCTGAAAAGTATCTTGAACTCATGCCAACTCAAGTATTTTGTCCTTATATATCTGACCTGTTTCACATCTTCCCACCAGAGGTCTGCTTTCCCTTTGATGATGAAGATAACTATTATGGTCTTCATGTTCTCTGTGTACTCATGCAACTCAGATAACTTCTTTATCCCGAGTAATCATACCTCAACATCCTCTGGCTTCTTTAGATCCCCATTAAAGGTAGGTGGGTTTTCTTTCTTGAAGTCATCTAGAAAATATCCCTTGTCACTCCTCCTATAAGGTTGATAACAACTATGACCATGGTAACTGTGAGAACCAGAACTAGAATAAAACTTGTGTCCGTCACCTCTCCTATCTGGAGTATCCAAGATCTCACCATCTCTAATTGTGTCATCCCTATCTAACATATGTCCACCATGAGACTTACTACCATATGCCCCATTAGTCCTATCCTCCTACCCATGGCTGATCTTAAGTGGTCCCTATATCTGCAAGTCTGACAATATCTGAAGGATAACTTCATTAACTTCTGCTTTTTTCCCTGTGCCTAAATGATTCTGCCATTATCTGCCTTGCAACTTATTATTTCTTCCTTCAAACTTTTCAATGTGTTTTTTATATCAGAAGAGTTCCCAACACAATGTTTCTCATCTTATCCATTGGGAGAATCTCATGAACTGTAGTCTACCATATTGCTATTCATCTTTTATCTCTTGCCTACAATTATATTATCTCAGCTAAAACCAACACATAAAATAATCAACATACCTCAATATAGTTATGGGGAGGATATATCATCTACAAGATCAACCAAATTAGCACAATACATGTATAATCATAATCATATTAGTATATAATCATCAGTTCAACCACTATCCATCTACCATGCATGACCATACCAACCACATACCATGACCTCATGCACAACACTATAACCATGTCAAGTATGAAAAAAGACATATAAGCATTGATGTGCATAACAAATGCATAACCAACATGCACTCATGACCACCACATCCAACAACAACACCATCAACATTCACATGGCGACACAACTGCAACCATGACCACCATCATGTATACACAACAAGCACATAGACCACAAGCATAAAGGACACATATGCAACTAAGATGTATGCATGACCAACATACCACCCATCGAGTCCAAGGGGTGAACCATGCTCTGATACCACTCTGTAACACCCTCCTCCCACAATTACCCAATTTAACTAGTCCATTGGGGTAAACATGTGATGAGAAGCTACTATAATGTGGTTCAAATCACCATGTATAGTTAATTAAGTGGAACCGACAAAACCAAACCATTCTGACTTTCCTCGAGCTACAAACCCTTCAGGAGGTAACTAACTCTTCCAGGTGCCCAACCCCTGAGGGAACTTGCCTTTTCACTATTCTAGAGCCTTAATCGCTCCCATGACAAGACATGCATGTGACCAAGGTATTCTAGTCACTCCCACAATAAGGCACACATGTGACCAAGGTCTTCTAGTCACTCCCACAACAAGGCATTCCAACGACTGTGGCCTTTTTTAGGCAATTTTGAGCCAATGACCCTGGATTCTATCCCATGTTTTCAGGGCCAGGACTCAAGCCACTTCCCAAAACTTCATGAAACTTTCAGGAATGATAAATAACAATGGAATAAGGCTACTAATGTAATTATTGGTACAAGTACTTGATATTACCCCTACTAACTATGACAAGCATTTCGGCAAACATGTCACAAATATGAATTCTACAGGTCATAACAACATAACTAATCATAGGTGTCTCATGCTTATCTAATATTTGTAAACAAGCATTGATGCCTTAACACAATAGTTGCATTATCATCTATTAATTCATGTATTCATTGTACATTCATTTTCTAATCGAAATATGATGATAGCCATACATCAAGTCTGTCATAAACATACTCATAATTAACATATAACCAACAAAATTAACAAGGATATGATAGCCATAAGAATCACATATGAACCAAAACATTTACACATGAAATACTAAGGGTAAGGAGCTCTTATTAATGAATGCATAGGCCAACCAAGTTAGGGACATCGACGAACCAACCAACCATAGATTGGGCTAAACCAAATCTTTATTTCAACCAATCATCCCCATGCCATATTCCAAGCATCAATGTGGAACTCACAACAAAACCAACTACGGCTTCCTCGGGCTTTACCACAATCCTTATCAGATCACTAGGCTTGAACCCTCACCAATACAACTAAGCTTTACTGCAATCACCACCGGTTAGTAGGCCCTAAACAGGCATGGATGATTACAAATATCTCCACCTAAACAGTGAGGAATTTGTCTGTCTCAACCTCTTAACTTTACCGTGTATCTCGCCATTACCGGTCAAGGGATTCCTAGGCCTACAAGGTGTCCTCCCTCTAGGATTTACCATGTATCCCGCCATCATTGGTCAAGGAATTCCTAGGCCCAATCAAGGGTATTCACCTTTGAGCTTTACCGTGTATCCTGCCACTCACCTATTGAGGAATCCTAGGCTTAATCGAGAGCTTCACAACCAAGCTTTACTGTGTATCTCATCCGAGGATTCCTAGGCCTTGTGAATAGTCCTGATACCACCCCACTCAACTTTGAATCCATCTGGAAATCTAGCTCAACCAAAACAAGAGAACCCACCACTCCATGGCTATCTAGGAATGGCAAGAAAAGGCTAAAAAGCAGTGTCACATTGGGAAAAACCCATGCCAATGAAATCAAGAGAACCACAAACACACATGCATAACCATGCATGCCAAAGCTAGTAAGGAAACCATACATGAAATTCGATACCTGCAAGTAATTCCTTTGTAGCCACTTGATCTTGCTCTTCCTTGCTTGATCTTTGCTTCCCTTTGCCTTCTTTTCTTTCCTTGATCCAATGCTGAAGTGCTCCAAGAAAAATCTAAGTGTCCAAGAATGACAGAGAGAGAGCTCCAAAACTAAACTGACAAAAGGTACCAACTAATCCTCAAAAGCCTTTTTATTAATGAAGCCTCTATTTTCTTCAATTTCCATTATTTTCTTTCATTTTCCTCTTCACATGCAACAAGTGACCCTTCACCTTCCTTTTCTCCTAATTTCCGTTATTTTCAAAAATAAATTGCCAAAAATGCCACTTTGTCTTTCCAAATCCTTTGTCATTTCTTTTTCCAGTTTCTCTTATAGCCATAATAAACCAAATGAACGCCTACACTAGGATGGTTTGCCCAACATTCAACTTAAAGTAACTGTCCCATGACCTTGGTTATTATTTTTCCTTTATTAATTTTATTTACATGGAATTTTGAGAAGGGATGCTACACAAAAACATATGAAGTCAACTTTAACTCGTTCATCATGCTCAATCCTTACCAATCAAATTATTGTACTAATCGTTCATTCTTAATACACTTACCCCATATTTATTTATGTTAAATGTAAAATCTATGAATCAAATTATTATACTAGATCATTCATTATTAATACACTTACCCCATATTTATTTGTGTTGAATGTTGAATCTATAACGATTCAACTGTTATTCAGTGGCTTGACCATGGTATCCAACATTTACTTCATTCGAATTCCAACAATAAAAGAAATTTCTCCATCATTGGGCTTTTGACAAAAATCCAAAACTAGAATATGAAACCTCTTCATAGAGAAACTTCGGTTCGATATTCAGAAGATTGTTGATGATCTACTGCAGTGTAGATGGAGTTTCGAGATATGTCAAGGAACCATGATCTATCATCCCCATGTGGGGTGTAGTTGAATTTTTTTTTTTTAAGATTATTAGATGTGGCCCAGAAATCAACAAAAAGATAAGATTATTAGTAGATGGAGTTTCGAGATATGTCAAGGAACCATGATCTATCATCCCCATGTGGGATGTAGTTGAATTTATTTTTTTTAAGATTATTAGATGTGGCCCATAAATCAACAAAAAGATAAAATTATTAGATAAGATAATCAAATGCCATTCTTGTGAAATAAGTATGTCATCCTCATGGGCTCCAAAGTCAAAAAAGAAACAGAAAAAAAAAAAAGAAAGAAAAGATTATTAGATGTCATTCCTATGAATTCCTATGAAATTAGTATATCATATTCATGTGCCCCAAAGTCAAAGAAAAGGAAAAAAGATAAGATTGAGTATACCCCAGATTTAAAAAACCAAACAAAAATGGATCCAAGCTTTAAATTGATGCCCTGCTCTTTTTACAAGTAAAATACAATTTATTGTAAGATAAACACATTAAACACATTATTCATAATGCATAGTTTTTTGGACTTTATATTTTCTGTTCATCATTTAAAGAAAAATTCTTCCCTTAAAATAAACAACCTTTATATGGTTGGACTCTCATTACTTTAATCTTTGATAAAATTCACTTGAAATTCACAACATTTAATTACTTGAACTAATTTATTGGACTTTATATTTTCTGTTCATCATTTTTATTTTTGCTATAATGACTTGATGCTTGCTATTTGGAAATAATTATGAGTGATTTTCTTATTATTTTAATAATTGAATGGCTGCAAGATAAAAAAATATTGACAGATTTATTGTGCATATATATTTGTTAAATAAAACTAAATTTGATTTTTAAATTGCTTTCTTATTATAGAGTATAATTTTTTTTATCATGATACAACTTTTACCAATTAAACTTCCATACAAAACTAATCATAACTAATCATAATCTTAAACTTCCATACAAAACTAATCATAACTAATCATAATCTTAATCTTAAGATTTCTACTAATCATAATCTTAATCTTAAGATTTCTCCATTTTAAAAGCTATCATTTAGAACATGTTCTGCTATAGCAAATTTGTATTTGTATATATTTTCAAATTAGAAATTTTTTTCGAATAGAAAATTGAAACAATACAATATCTACCTTCACTCTATTTTTGATTTGAGAGAAAACATAAATATAATTTGCAAAAATAATGTAAACTGATAAAATTAAATGTTAAAAGTCATGTGAGGGCACTTTAAGTATAAAAGTGTCATAAAAAAATTTGCGGTCGGTGTGAGCACAGCTAAGAGTGGCCCCATTGGAATAATATTAGAATTAAAGGAGCCGAAAGTAAAAAAGATAAAGATTTCGATGCCGGGGGTGGGTGTGAGCACAGCTAAGAGTGGAATAATATTTAGATTTAAAGGAGACGAAAGTAAAAAAGATTAAGATTTCGATGCCGGCGGTCGGTGTGAGCACAGCTAAGGGATTAAGCCGCTAGAGTCCGTAACGTTCACGCAAGCTGCATCCTTCACTCAGTCAGACGGTAGAGTCCGGAACGTTCACGCAAGCTACATCCTTCACTCAGTCAGACGCTAGAGTCCGGAACTATCACTATCATGTGAAATAAAGATAATTAAATGCCATCCGCGTGAAATCAGTATCATGTACACCAAAGTCAAAAAAGATGATTAGAGGGTCCGGAGATTTAAAGCGGATACAGTCGGTGTGAGCACAGCTAAGAGTGGACCCCGGAAATATAATATGGCTAAATTGGAATAATAATTAAATTCATGTGGCCGACAGTTAAAAAGTTTCGGTGATACCATCCGCGTGAAATATTTAATACCATAGAGAAAAAGACAAGAAGAGGTGTAACCCAGATTTAAAACCAACCAAAGGAAAAGATAAGATTATTAAATGCCATGCGCGTGAAATCAGTATCAAAATGATGATTAGAGGGTCCGGAGATTTAAAGAGGAGACAGTCGGTGTGAGCACAGCTAAGAGTGGACCCCGGAAATATTATATGGCTAAAATGGAATAATAATTAAATTCATGTGGCCGATAGTTAAAAAGTTTCTGTGATACCATCCACGTGAAATATTTAATACCATAGAGAAAAAGATAAGAATAGGTGTAACCCAGATTTTAAAAAACCAACAAAAAAAAAAGATAAGATTATTAAATGCCATCTGCGAGAAATCAGTATCATGTACCCCAAAGTCAAGAGATGATTAAATTTAAAGATGATTAGAGGTCCGGAGATCTAAAGAGGAGCCAGTCGGTGTGAGGACAGCTAAGAATGGACCCCAGAAATATAATATGGCTAAATTGGAGTAATAATTAAATTCATGTGACCGACAGTTTAAAAGATTCTGTAATCCTCATCTACCCGAAATTCATGTGGCCGACAGTTTAAAAGTCTCTGTAATCCTCATCTACCCGAAAGTGAAAGGGATTAAGCCAACACCCTTCACTCAGTCACGCAAGCTGTTTCCATAGGTGCAGCGATTGACTTATACCTAGCTGTGAAAACGCTAGAGCCCGGAACGTTCACGCAAGCTGTTTCCATAGGTGCAGCGATTGACTTATTACCCATCGGCGTGAAATATTCAATACCATAAAGAAAAAGATAAGAAGAGGTGTACCCAGAGGCCATCTGCGAGAAATCAGTATCATGTAACCCAAAGTCAAGAGATGATTAAATTTAAAGATGATTAGAGGTCCGGAGATCTAAAGAGGAGCCAGTCGGTGTGAGGACAGCTAAGAATGGACCCCGGAAATATAATATGGCTAAATTGGAGTAATAATTAAATTCATGTGACCGACAGTTTAACAGATTCTGTAATCCTCATCTACCCGAAATTCATGTGGCCGACAATTTAAAAGTCTCTGCAATCCTCATCTACCCGAAAGTGAAAGGGATTAAGCCAACACCCTTCACTCAGTCACGCAAGCTGTTTCCATAGGTGCAGCGATTGACTTATACCTAGCTGTGAAAACGCTAGAGCCCGGAACGTTCAGGCAAGCTGTTTCCATAGGTGCAGCGATTGACTTATTACCTAGCTGTGAAAATTAAAATTATGGGCCGATTTGCACAATCTGTCATATACCGTTCGATTAAAATAAAATAAAAATAGCATTAGATACGATCCGCCTGAAATCATTTTCCGTCATCCGAGTTAAAAAAAATGATAACATTCAACTCCTTCAAAAAAATCAAAGAATTATTAGATGCCATCCGCTTGAGTAGGCGTGTCGATCTGGAATTTGATTTTTTTGTCGACCTCATGGGCACCAGAGTCAAAAAGAAAAAAGATGATTAGATTTAAAGGTCATTAGAGGGTCCGGGGATTTAAACGAGGAGCCCAAAGTTAAAACGATAAGATTTCTATCCCGTCGGTCGGTCAGACCTAACAGGGAGGCTCTGGAAATATGGCTAGATTCGAATAATAATCCGCTTGAGTAGGCTCTGAAAAATAGAACCGATTTGCACTATCTGTCAGATACCGTTCAAATTTTAAAAGAAAAACTAATATTTTCATTTTCTAACGTACTCTATTAGAGATAATAAGCGAACCTCTGTCTCAAACATTAAACCAAACCACACTATTTATCGCCATCATTAATTGAGTTAATGTCCCATAACATCCCAGAATATGTCAATTTTTGTGAACTGAGGCATCTGTGAGCACACAAGAAAAATAAATATCAAAATTTTTTGGAATAATATCATGTTAGATATCCCACAATATGTAATAAGGAGCAGACCAGATATGGACTCCGAGCAGTTGCAATTGAAATGGAGACAACCCACTGGATCTAGTGTCATACTCTTCCTATTCTATTATAACACTACCAACCTGAAATCCTTACCTATTCTATCAACACCATCAAACTGAAAACCCTGCGAATGCTGGCCATCTTCGCAAACCCTGCGAATGCTGGCCATCTTCGCAGAGCTCACCTCAACCACACCGAAGAAACCCACACATCCCTCGTTTATATAGGCTGAAATCCGGACACGTCACTGTTTGCAACGTCTACACATGTCGCTTTCAGTTCTTGTTGCTTTATGCAATGGCGAACGATAGGTAGACACGTACCTGCTACCCCACAAACATCGCTTTCATGACGTGTTAGTATGTTGACGTGGTAGTGTGTGGTGAGTTGCGTGATCGACCAAACAATCCCTTCATTCAATGCATGCTTGTTTCTTTCCAAATGCTTATTTATTTCAACCAAAACAGCTTGATGCCAGGCCGGGTTATGTGCTCCTAATGAAATTCTCTGTACTAATTACTTTGTGGGAAAATATGATAGGTTAGGCTTTTCATATAAATATTTTTTTTTCTTAAAAGAGGTCTATAAATGTGAAAGAGCTTTAGCAATTTACTAATTTATTATTGAATTGATGATATTATATTGAAGGTGAACAACCTTAAACAATTTATTAATGAATTATTTGATATTATATTATATAGATATTATAGTAATAAAGAAAAAGTAATCAGATAGTTTCATAAGAAAACCAGTGAAATTTGGCACTTTTAGTTTATAACACAATTTTATTATCGGAATATTAAATTCTATGGTTTGTTGCATTTGGTTTGGACTGATAAACAATTTACGTTTAAAATTTCATTAATGATTGTGATGTAAATTATGAATAATTCAAATTTTAATAAAATAATATTAAAATGAAATATTTGTAATAATAAATTTGGCTAATAAAATGCATTGTAAGTTTTTTCTCATACTTTTTCCTTCCAACCACAATGGTGCCTAGTTTCATCATAAGTATCCCCAACACTATCTTTTTATAGAATATTTTTTATGAGAATATTAAATTTCTATGGCTTTGGTGCATTAGTTTGGATCGGCAAACAATTTGCATTTAAATTTTCATTCATGATTGTGATGTAAATTATGAATAATTCAAATTTTAATACAAAAAATATTAAAATAAAACATTTGTAATAATAAATTTGGCTAATAGAATGCATGGTAAGTTTTTTAACAAACCTAGAGGAATAATTCAAATTTTAATAAAAAAATATTAAAATGAAATAATTGTAATGATAATTTTGGCTACTAAAATAGGTGGTAATCTTTTTTAACTTTTCCCTCCAATCATCAAAAGGATGTCCCCCCAATTTCAACATGAGTAACCCTAGCATAATTTTTTTATCAAAATTATTATATCTATATTGCTTTGGTGCAATGATTTGGATGGGAAAATAGTTTTCATTTAAATTTTCATTAAGGATTATGACGTAGAATTTGAATACTTCAATTTTTAATTAAAAAATGTTAAAATGGAACATTTGTAATAATAAATTTCGCTACTATTTTTGTTGATGGAGTAGCAATCACACCAAGAGACCCTTGCGATGACTAGGGTTTTGGCCTAATTGGTCACTATAGCATGGCCCTCCTCATCTAATTGTGTGATTTGCAGTGTGTGGTGGTGAATAACCACATACCAATGGAGAAACCAATGAATCTTGAAGAAATGACAATTGGTTCTACAAGTACTTCTCCTTAATCATGTCGAGATAGGGTTTCCTACAATGCCGTGCATGAATATGGAAATGTCCTTCTCATTGTCTGTGTGTATAAATATGGTGTAGAATTGCAACTCATCATGAGGTTTTAATCTAAATGATTCAACTCATAATTTAGAACATCAATCATAAACATGTAATGAGAAATAAAACACATGCACAATATATTTCTAGGGGAAAGCAATTGTTAAAAACCCCTTAATTCCTTCTTTCATTAAATCAAATGAATATAGATCTATATTACAATTGCTTTGCTTAACTGAGCACAACCTGCAAGTGAATAAATTATCTCTTTGCTCACTGAGAAACTTTGACCCTGACTTAGTCAAATTCTACCTATACTTCAAGCCCTATTTACTTTCGCAATTCTTGAGGAAATTAGGCACCTATTATTTAGGAATTTCCTCCAAAATGCTTGTGCAATTCCCAAGGTCAATTATCTTACTACATGCAACACCTGTACACTCAAGACTGGTCTACAACTAATGTTACACTACCCTAGAATTATTTGCATGCACTAGATATTTTGGGTTGATTGATCAATTAATTGGATGATCACTGAGTTAAACTGATGTTCCACTGCACAACTCTCCTTCCACTAGTTCCTCCAATAGTTGGGACTTCTTTAACTAAAAGGAACTTGAAACAACTGACCTTGATTGCTACAAATTAGCAATCACACATGCTCAACTGAATTCCAAGCCCTCTAAATCAAATTTACTGAGCTAACTGGGTTACAAGAGCCACGTCACACAAGTTAATTGCATCCATGTTGTCTGTTGATGTCGAAATTCATTTTTTCTTAATTTGACCAAGGCAAAATCAAATTAAGACTTTCTTGCTGCATTTTTCAACACTCCCTCTTAGCAAGAAAGGGATTATCAACCACCCTTATCCTCCACCCGTGGAACTCAAACTTCCCTCTCGACGAGGGCTTTGTAAAAAAGTCAGCATCTTGTTCCTCTATTGGAATGTATTGTAGCAAAATTATCAGTCTCTACACACAGTCCTGTAAATGGTGATACAGAATATCTATATTCTTGGATCGATCACGAAATATCAATTTCTTAGAGAGATTAACACAACTATGATTATCACAATATATCACAGTTGGATCCATCATCTGACCGAACAATCCCACAAGTATCTTTCTCATCTAGATCGCCTCACATGTTGCTTGACTTCCAGCCATGTATTCTACTTTTCGCTAGCTAAGTGCCATAGATCTTTGCTTCCTATTGCACTAGGAAACCGATATGGACCCAACGCTCAAAATTACACCTTATGTACTCTTTCTGTTGAATGGACTCCCAGCCAAATCTGCATCTGTGAAGCCACACAACTTCACTCCCTCTGTCCTCCTGTACCATAATCCATACTGGGTAGTGCCTCTAAGGTACCATAAAACATGCTTAGCTACCTTCCAATATAATTTTGTTAGCCTAACCATACCATGGTTCAATTGGTTGGCTGCATAGCACATATTTGTCCATGTGTTCACGAGATACATTAGTGAACCCACTAACTACCGATAAATAGTAGCATCCACTTCCTCACCTGAAGTGGCATCCTCCCTTTATTTGGTCACTAAAGGTGTCTCCATGGGTTTACAACTCTCCATCCAGAATCTCTACAATATATCGTTGGAATAATTACCTTGAGACACAAACAATTCCCCATCACCTTTCCATACTTCCAACCAGAGGAAGTAGTGGATGAGACCCATGTCCTTCATCTCAAATTCCCTTGCATGGTACTCCTTGCAAGAGTTGATCAACTTCTCATCACTTGTTAATATTAAATCATCAATATATAAGACAATAATAAGTAATTTACCTTCTACCAAGATATGATAGAGGTTTGCATCTGCTTCGCTTTTAGTGAAGCCCAAACTAGTGAGATAGATGTTGATCCTGGTGTACAAATTACGAGGTGCTTATCTGAGACTGTACAATGCTCGCTTAAGTCTTCAGACATGAGAAGTTTGATCAAATGTCTCAAAACCTTCTCGTTGCTTGATGTACACCTTTTCATCAATAAACCCCATTGAGAAATGTTGTTTTTACATCCATCTGGTGGATCGTCTACTCCATGTGCGCAATCAGTGCAAGAATTGATCTAATGGATGAATACTTTCCTACAGGAGTAGAGGTTTCCTCATATTCAATTCCCTCAACTTGAGAGAATCCTTTGGCCACAAATATGCCCTTTTATTTCTCTATACTTTTATCTACTACATGCTTAACCTTGAATATCCACCTCGAACCCACAACTAATTTATTTGTTGGTCTTGGGACCACTTCCCAAACATTGTTCTTCATGATGGATTCATATTCTTCCACCATTGCATCAACCCAAGTAGGTTGCTCAACAGCTTCCTTGAAAGAGGATGGCTCAGTCTCTACAAGCTCAATCATTAGAGCCATGTAACCAGTGTACCTCTTAGGTGACCTCCTTTGCCTATGCAAATTTGAAGGAGCTCCCACATTCTCCCTCGCACCCTACATAAATCTATCAACTTCCTTGGTTCTTTTTCTTCCTTCTCTAGATAGTTCTTCTTAAGTGGATGTCTCCACTCTTCCTCCTCTATGATCCTCAATTTGTGATTGCTTCATAACTACATGAGGCTCCTCCTTTGGATCTAAAAGATCCTCTTATGGTGGGATCTGAATCTCCATCTCAAGAGAGCACCACCTCGCTTTCTCCTCATCAAAATTTAAATCCCTTCACACAACTATAATTCTCAGGGATGGTAAGTACACACGGTAGTTGTGTGGAGTTTCTATGTAACCCACAAATACTTCCAACTCTATTTTCGGTTCAAGCTTCTTCCTTGATTCTTTGGATACTTGGAAGTAAATAAAAGCTCCAAAAATATTGAAGTGAGACACATCTAGCTTCCTCCCTAAGAAATCCTCCTTCAGTGTAATCATACCAAGAATTTGATGAGGACTTTGGTTTTGTAGGTGGACTATTGTGCTACATTCCTCTACCCACAAATGTAGTGGTAGGCCTTGGTCAAGTAACATAGCCCTCACTGCTCCAACAATGCTTCAGTTGTTTCTCTTAGCTACCCCATTCTGATATGGGTTGTGGGGTGTTGTCAACTCTCTTCGAATGCCTTCTTTTGCACATAAATTCTTGAATTCATTTGAAACATACTCACCTCCATTATCGCTCATAAGAGCCTTCACCTTCTTGTCGGTTTCTTTCTCAACCGGTGCCTTAAAATCTACATACTTGGAGAATGTCTCTTCCTTCTTCTGCCTGTAGAAGATCTAACACTTCCTTGAGAAATCATCAATAACAATAATAAAATATTTATGTGTGGCAGTGGAGGCTATCGAGAAAGATCCAGAAGGAGTGGAATTTTTCCAAGATTGCATGTGCTTTGTTGTTTCGGTCATGGAATTTGGATTTTACATACTTCCCCAAAGTACAACCTTTACAGACATTCTGCTGCTCAAGTACTCCTTTAGGAATGCATATGGTTATTTGTTGCATAATATTCAAGGTTCCATGGTGAAAATGGCCAAGTCTTTTATGCCAAATTTCACTAGAATCACAACTCTCCACTTTCTCTGCCTCACTGCTCAATGTAGCACAATCTTCCACATCTAGCTTATACAACCTCTTCAAATGAACCTCGATCTTCTTCACCTGCCGAGTGGATATGTGTCTTAGGAATGCTTTCCCTTTTCTAAATATCACATCATAACCTTAGTCTTCTAAAACTGTTATAGAGATGACCTTTTTGTTTAGGCCTGGAACGAACATGACGTCCTTGAGTCGAAGAAGGGATCCTGACTCCTTATAAAATGTGATTGTACCAATCTCAGTCACTTTGTACCTTTTGTCGTCCCCCAGCTCAATATGCATCCAGAGATCTTTCTCCCCAAGGTCACTGAAAAAAATTCTACACCCTGTCATGTGGAATGATGCACTCAAGTCCAAGTACCACACATTCACCATCATTGTGATGACCATGCATGTGATAAAGGGTGAGATCAAGCTCAAATTGTGAAGCCAAGGCTTCACCTACTACTTGTCCTAAGTTCTTCTTGCTTGAATTTTTATGTGGACACTTTGTGGCATAGTACCCGAATTCATGACAATTGAAGCATTTAATTTTGGACAAATCTTTCTTCTTAACCCCTTGGTTGGACTCTAGTTTAGTTTCAAATTTGTTTCCTTTTCTATTCTTTTGCTTTCCAACTGACGAAAAGTTTTCTTCATCCTCACCCTTAGATGAAGTTCCATCTCTAATGTTCCTCCTTATCTCCTCTTGTACCAAATAATACCATAAGCGTTCCCAATTCAGTAATTTCTCCCTCTTGTTCACTGAGTCTTGATAGTTATGCCAACTTTTGGGAAGGCCTAGAAGAGCTAGGCTTACCAAGTCATCTTCTACAACATTAACACTGACCCCTCCAAGCTCATCACAAACTTAGGTAAATTTGCTCAGATATTGCGTGATAGTGTCATTCTTCTGCATCTTGAGATTTTGAAGTTTATCCTTGAGGGCTAATTTCCTAAGGTCATTGTTATTCTCAAAAAATTATGTCAATACCATCCACATTGCTAAAGGAGTTTCTTTCCCATGGATATTTGAGACAATGTGATCTCGTACTCCCTCCAAGATTATTCTCCTTGCCTTAGCTACGTCTTTCTTCCATTGAGCTATGTTTTGGGCATCAGATGATCCTATTTTTGCAATGTCTGTATTGACATATTCTAGCAATCTATTGTCATCCAGAACCACCTCCATGTGATCCTTCCATGTAATGAAATTTGAGCTACCTTCCAAGGCATACTCAAGTCTCACCCCGTTGAAGGTTATTTTCTCGACTCTGAAGAGATGCTACTACACTGAACTGAAAATTCAATCCTCTTGAGAAACAACTTAGAAATTCTTGTTCTAATGTGAATCCTACTCTGATACCATGTAGAAATATGGTGTAAAATTGCAACTTCTCATGAATTTTTAATCTAAATCATAAGACACAATCCTACTCTAACAAGAATTTCCCTGAATTATCCCTATTCCGATAAGGCATGAAAGGAATTTTTTTTATTTTTATTTATTTTTATTTATTTATTTATTTATTTATTTTTTTAAGCTGGAAAGTACACTGCAGAAAGGAAATTGCTGATTGAATGAAAATCCACTAACACAAAAACTACTTTCTGAATTGAAATTCTACTTGCAAAATGAAATTGTTAATTGAAGGAAGACTAGACTACTTTCTGAATTGAAATTTTCTTGTAGAATGGAAAGGAAAGCAGATAATGACAACTGAAAGAAAGGAAGAAACTATATTACTTTTGCAGAAATAAAATAAATTATGGAAGAACATTGAGGATAAGAAGTAGAAGAAAAGAAATTTGGAGACTAGAAATAGAAGAAAGCAATAATCACATTCTACTTAGACACCCCCCTGACAAAGACACAAAAAAAGTGATGAGCCTAGGTATTGCAAAAAGAATTCTGCAACTCCTAGGGCTACCATCTTTACTTATCAACCCAGGGTTCATCAAAACTTGGAGGTGACAGTGCTATATACACAAGTAAAAGTGAAGGTACTGCCTTTTGTCACTGCTCATCTGGCAAGAGACCCTAGGGGTTCCAAGGCAGAATTATATAGGATTAGAAGAAGCTTAATTCTTTGATGGAAGAAGAGAAAATCTATTCTAAGAGAGAGCTACTCTACTGCAGTAATGAAGAAAACAACATGAAATGCTAAACTCACACCATAACCTAACTAACCAATTAAATAACTATGCTAAGAAGAATTGCTAAAACAATCACTAACCTAAGGTTGCTATCTAAGTTGCAGAAGTAAGAAAAAAATTAAACTAGGCTAAGGTGTAAGCAGAGAAACTTAGACTAAATCAGGTTTCACGTGGAATAGAAATCGAAGGTCAAAATCAATGAAAGGAGGACGTATGGATGCAGTAGTGCATAGGGACCGTTGGATTGATCAACGAACATAATATGGATATTGGAGATCTTATCACGGGGCTAAAGCAAATAAATAGATGAACGAGGTTAATGAAAAAAATGAACGACGAAGATCATATCATGAGGAATTAAGTGAATGGGTGGATGAACAAGGTAACAAGTAGATGAATGACAAATATCGTATCGTGAGGGATTAAGTGAGTGGATGGACGATTGAGGTTAACAAGAGATGGATGACTGAGATCTAATAGCGGAGATTAAGTCAAGAGATGGATGGACAAGGCTAACATAGTGATAAATGACTGAGATATTATCATGGTGATGAAATCAAGAGATGGATGGCGGAGATTGTGTCGTGGGAAACAGAAACATGCAGAAATGATGGAGCAGGTTTCTAAGGCGGTAAGTAGTTTCTCGCGTGCCCTCAAGGATGTAAGCGGAATTTTGAAATTTCTTACGATTAACATTACTGCATGACATGTAGCATGAGAAAACCACTTTCCTCACGTGCTCTCAGGTGGATAACGGTCGTGTAATAATCCGCGTAAGATTGCACGATAGCTGTTGGATCAGGTGACGCTGATCAATGGTAGAGATCGACCAAGCTAGTTTGCGATCAGGTGAAGCGATAGCCGTTAGATCAGGCGAGGTAGATTGACGGTGGGGGTTTAGAGCGCATAAAGTGATTGGGTGACGCGATAGCCATCAGATCAAGAGACAGATCGACGATGGAGATTAAATATCATAAAGCGAGTGGTGGGCTTTACGCGAGGTGGCAGTTGAATAAAACTAATGAATCAGATGGTGGTTGTGAAGGTTTGTTGTGGATCTGACAGTGAAGAAGCGATGCATGAAGAATGTGTTGAAGGTAGTTTCTAATGAAAATGATAGAGAAAACCAGTGACGGTGAATGAGTAACTACATCAAACGAAAAACTCCATAGCTCGTGCGAGAACCAGAAACATGTGTTTTTTGGGGTTGCTGGAGGGTCTCTTCCTCAAGTCAGGGTCCCAGAGGGAGGAGATGAGGACGAGACACCTGTGCACAACCTTATGGTGATCTTTTTCTCCTAATTAACCTATGAACTAAAACAAGGCATAAATGGAAGTAAACTACAGCAAATGCAGCTACTAAAGCAAATGAAGAGGAAAACCATGAATGATCTATGCTATATTGCTCTAATGAAAGTGAAACTACTTAAGAAAATAAACAATGAAAACCATAAGGCTACTTAAGAAAATGAACATAAAACCATGAAACTACTTTAGCAAATAAATAGAAAAGAGCTCTATGCTAACATACATGTACAGTAAAGAGGAGCTTTGGCTTGGGTCGGGCCCTAACCCAAGATATTTAGCCCTCTGATTTAACTTAGAGCTGGCTTAAACAGAACTCATTCTCATTATGAAAACCATGGATTACAGAACAAACTCTCACAAGTCTTACAACTCAGAATTAAAGTAGAGTTTTCACAATAGAAGTATGAATCCTATTGAGGTCATAAACCTCTCTATTTATACATCTGAATTATCTAACAACTTCCTTCCCATTAGGGAGGCTTGGCCTCTAGCTTAAGAAAAATTGGTTTATGTCCTTTTCACTTGCTCGGCTCTCTTCTAGTCTTCAAAGTGATGGATGTTTGTACTCTGAGCTGACGGAGGAATATTTGAATGGAGGGGTAGTAAATGAGGAGGATTTAGCTCCTATAATTACTCTCCCTTGTCCCATTCTAGTTTTACCAAGGTCTTTGCCATAGTTCCTTGCTTTTATCCTTTATGCCTGCATTTTTCCTTGCTTGTATCCTTTATTCCTGCGTTATATTCACATTAAACTACAAAGCCAAATATCCAACTCTAACTCATCTCATAAAGAAAATATAATCAAAAGTATGCAATAAGTTGTGAGAACAGTTGGTTTGACTAAGCTAGGAGGTGAATTAAGGCCAATTAAGGCCCATATAATTACTCAATGATGAGGCTAATAAACATGTTTGATAATAATGATGCTCAAAGTGTGCGTATATGGCAAGCAACAAATCCTGTTAAATTATTTTACTACTCGGAGTTTGACCATGCCATAGATGATGAGGGACACACTCCATTCATTTTAGGCATTCAACAACCACTAAAACTAGGATGGATGAGGAAATATGGCCATGATAGTATATTAGTGATGGATTCTACATTTGGGACATATTGCTTTAAGGTAAATTTATATTGTTATATATTTTCTTATTATCATTTTTTATTTATAATATAACGCAAGGATATAACTAATTTCTTATTTTACATTGTTATGTATTTTATTATCACCATTTGTTATTTATAAGATAATCCAAGGATATACCTAACTTTTTATTTATTTTTGTGCAGTTTCAACTTTATACATTATTGGCATTTGATTCCCAACATAATGGTGTTCCAGTGGCATGGGTTGTCATGTCAAGATCTATGACTTTTGATATCACCAAGTGGATGGACATGCTACTTCTTAAAGTTCACATGGGTATGTTGGAGTCGAAGTTAAATGCATTCATGGAAGATGATGTAGTTGTTGAGATTGGTGCAATCAGGTATATAGATATGAGTGTGGTTTTTCTTCATTTCTCAGAATGCAATGTTATATACATAATTGTAGACTCACTATATAAATATATATATTTAACTTTGTATGACATTTATGTGTAATAGGGCGATATTTCAATGTGAAGTCTACTTATGCATTTGGCATGTTAGAAGGGCATGGTTAAAAAATCTTGTAATGAAATTGAAAGATGATACTACAAGGCGTTCCATGTTAAGCGTCTAGGTGACATTATGCACAGCTAGAAAAATGCAAATTCTGCACTTAAGGAGACGAACAAATTTTTAAATGACTTCCAAGAGCAAACGGCCTTTGTTTTCTACATTCGAGCATGATGGTTGGACATAATAGGTTTGATTTCTGTAGCTTTAATTTTCATATTTTTGGTATAATTGTATTGACTATTGACATACTTTATTTTGTGTTAATAAAAAATGTGGGCACAATGTTGTCATCACTTAAAGCATGTCAGACAAGAAACAAATGGGGCTATTAAGTCCTACCATTCACATTTGAAACAAGTTCTTTTGAGGTCAATAGGAGCAGCTTTACATCGTCGAGTGGATTGGTTGGTGCATCAGTTGTCTTTAGTGGTCCACATTTTTTATTGGTGGTGTTAATATGCAAAGGAAAATGGTTTCCATAGAAACTATAAGGTGGAGAAAATATAAGCTCATTCATGGCTAAGAGAACAATCTATTCCAGATTGTAATGTGACATTGCACCACTCAGATTCTTCAATAGCATGGGTGAAAAGCCAACATGACATCGATAAATCATATATGGTATGCCATTCAAGTTCGAGTTTCGCTATGCGTGATTGTGATTGGGTGAAAAATGGATATCTTTGCAAACATGTCATCAAGGCAAGCATGACGAGGGAAAAAATAAGGTTGGAACAAGAAAATCTAGAAGTAAGAATCAATGCAACAACCCAAAACCAGGTGATTTGAGTATTTCATTGAATATGTAGATCAATAATAATAAATAATAATCATTGTGATCTAATACGGTACAATGTTTAGTTCACAGATACATGAAAATCATGACTTTGGAAGTGTGGATAACTTGGATGTTGATGTCATGGTAATAATTTAATAACTCTATAAATTTTATATTTGTTATCACTCTTTTAATATTGTTCTGACTATTTGTTTTTTTCTTTGTAGGTAAATGATAATGCTAATGCTTCCATGGATTATTATGTTATGTCATGGTAATAATTTCATAACTTGGCTAATTTTATGTTCTTTATCACTCTTTCACTAATGTTATGACTATTTATTTTTTTGTTTTGTAGGTAAATGATAATGTTAATTATGTTTTTTATCACTCCTTTACTGTTGTTATGGCTATTTGTTTTTTTCATTGTAGGTAAATGATAACGTTAATTATTCCATGGATTCTTCTACTAATGTTGATCCAAGTCACAAATGAGAAAAGATCTCACAAAATATTAGGCATATTTTTTAGTCACTTATGTAGTTACCTGGTGATGAGTCACATCTTCTCTTCTTAGGAAAATGTATGGAGGATGTTGCAAGTGAATTCAAAACAAAATTGACATCAAACACTTTGGGGCTAGACCATCCAGCTGCTCCATGTTTCCAACAAGTGCAAGATGGATTTGGATATACACTTGGGCGTGAAAGAGATTTCTTGGAGAGGATGGTCACTCATAAGCGCTCATATACATCATCTAGTTCTGCACAATTTCCTCCTCCAACACAAGGTTCAAGAAGGAAAAAAACAATTTGCTAATGAGCTTGATAGAGCTGCTACAAAAGACAATGAAATAAATATAAACATATGAAGGTGAGAATTACATATCTCAAATATGAATATTATTTTCAAATGTTTTAATTTAAAACATGTATAATCTAAACTTGCAAAGAAATCTCAAGGAAGTTATTCATTATATGGTTGGTAATGTAGGATCTAAAAAGTTTTCTAAAATAGTTTCAAATGGAATAACTAAACTAAGAAGTTTGACTTATGTACAAACATCTATCATGTTCATCTTTTTGGTAAACCAATGTCTATCATGTTCATTTTTTTGGTAAACATGATGTTTTTCCTTGCATTTGTATTTGCTTTCCGTCTTGCAACTCATTGTTTTAAGTGCAGTATGTGCACAAAGATATCATTAATTTACTTAGTATTTTGATTTCATTAATTTTCTTAGTGCTTTAATTTATTTGCAGTGCCAACATGGGAGAGATTAAAGCTATGGAAGATTGAGTGTTCTAACACCCTACTTTGCAATTTTTGTTGGTTAAGTAATTATTTTTCTCCGTGGTTAGATTGATTTGGAGGCCCGAGTTATATTCCACGAAATCCAGTGTAATCCAAAATTAAAAATAGACATGCTAGTTTGGAGATTCTCTTATAACTCTAAATCTAGTAGGAGAGAATTATCTTATCTCAAGATAGTTTGTGTGAATTTGGTGGGCCTTGAATCTAAATGCAAACTTCTACAAATTATATTAGATTAAATTAAATTTGATTTTAATGTTATATGAATTAACTCGTTCACATGTTTTTTTGTTGGGCATTATTTTTGGATTTTCATTTCAATAAAAGTAAGGGAATATATGTTTAAATTTCATCATAAGTGTAATTTTTTTATCATGATATTTGATAATATCAATTACTTTTATTTATTTATATTAAATTATAAGTATATTAGTATTATTTAAATTCCAAATTTAGCAATTTTATATGTCATCAAATGATTTGTTAAAAGTAAATGTATTTAAGAAAATATTTTCTTTAAGTGTCGGTAACTTCAATTTAATTAACATTTCCTAGGATACTATAAAAGCTTGATTATCTTCGGCTATGGAAATATCACAATAGTGACAAGGTCGAAATACCATAATCTCATCTTTTGTAGTGGAATAGGATAACTTATGGGTTTAATGTATTGGGTTTTAAAGAAAATTGTGAACTAGCTAGCCCCTAAAGCGTCACAATTTTTTTTCTCTAACACAATTGTGGTTGCAACAACATTGATTTATGTTTATATAGAGTATATGTTATAATTAAACATATATGATAAATAATAACAAATTATTTATTATCAAACTCATATAATATATTATCATATTATAAGTTGAATGTTAAATGGGAAAATTATAATTGATGAGTTTATGTATACTAGGATTGTATTTTTATTCTTTGTTAAATTAAGTTAGAATACTTTATCAAAAGATATGCGAATAATTTGTATTTGGCTAGAAACATTTTGATTAGAATGTTAACTTAGTTTGGTTTTATCCATTATAATAGTTTACAAAAATTAGTAATGAAGTATTATAATGTTTAGAGGATATTTTATTTTGGATAAGAATTAGTACATCATCATTCCAATCTTATATTAAAATACCTAACTTTACGAATAAAGCTAATCATAATACCTAATTAATGAAATATATTATAATAAATATATATATTTATTAATAATTAAATTTTATGAAGTATTGACAAAAAAATTGCACACACCTATATCATAAGTATAATCGACATAAGATATGTAGGCATTCTAGACTACTTAGTCATTACAAAAAAAATGTCATTATGAGTTTTGATGTCATATTATAAATTAAAACTTAATTTGTTACATTCATAGATTCTTTCTCTTCCTGATGTTTGAAGGTATCTTTTCTCTTGTAATTTTTTTGAGGTTCTCATTTTCTTAATAATAATTCAGTTTAACATTTAATCTATAAAAACTCATATCATGAGTGGGATTTCCCATATCATTGTGACATGCCACACAAAATAATGTAGACAAAGTCTCATTCTATACTTGTTTATTTCAATGAGTTTCCTTTCATATTCCTAATAATTGTAGATAATTTACCAAATATTTATTCTCGAAATTTCTCTCCCTTAATTTTGTAATATCATTAAAAGTTGACATTTTTATTCCACATCTTGTAAGCTAGTTTCCAACATTTATGTGTTTCTTCTTGCATTGAGTATTATATTTATATAAGTATCTATTTTTTAGCCACCCTATATCCTAAAGATTCCATGGTACATTTTTGTTCTCAATAGTAGGCTTAGTGTTTGTTAAGTTGGGCTTTCAATATCTTGAAATACTAATCCAAAACCTTGGTGTTTTAGTTAAAACCCACTTTCTCTTAAAAATATTATTGGCTAGAATACTCCATGAATTTACTAACCCCTATTTAAATTTATTACAATTTTGTTAAATTTTGAACTAATCATGTCATTTGTTAGTTCACAGTTGCACATAGAAATAATGTGAATTTTAACAAAAAATTCAAACTATAAAAATTTCCTTTAAAGAAAAATATATCAAATAAAAATTACTTCGAATAAATTTGAAATCCTATTTTTTTTAACGCTCTACAAGTAATTTTTCAATCAAAATTTCTTTGATCTTAAAAAATCCATATGTCATTCTCTCTATGTAAAAAAAAATGAGTCACTGAAATCTTACATCCATGGAAAATATACTTTTATCCTTGGAAAACAGACTTTTAATATAATTTACATTTTACAATGATCTAGAAAATCATAAATACATAATGTCATGATAATATTGCTTTAACATTAATGTATTCTTTTCTTTTTACTTTAACCAAAATCACAATAATAATTACATTGAGTGAAACATAAATTATTTCTCAAAACTATCGTTGCATTGTTTTTATTCAAAACAAATGAATTATTCATAATTAAAACATATATCCCAACAAACAAATATATCCAATCTTACAGAAATGGATAGAAGACATCACAAATAAGCTCAAAACAACAATGACATTAACAACTTTAAGGTTGGGCCATCCAATTGGTCCATCTTTCCAACAAATACAATATCGATTTGGACATACATTGGGGTATGAAAGGGATTTATTGGAGAGGATGGTCACTCATAAGCACTCATATACATCATTTAGTTCTGCACACTTTTCTCCCTAACACAAGGTTCTAGAAGGGAAAACACATTTGTTGATGAGATTGATAGAGTTGTTACTTGAGACAATGAAATAAATGAAAACATGTGAAGGTGAGAAATATATACCTCAAACATGAAGGTTAAAATCAAATTATTTATTTAAAATATGTTTCATCTAAACTTACAAAGCAACGGTAGAGAATTTAATAATTCTATGGTTGGTAATGGAGGATATAAAAAGCTTGTTAAAGATTACTTCAAGTGAAACAACTAAACTAAGAAGTTTGAATTATGTACCAACATCTATTATGTTCATTTTTTTTATAAACTCTCCCATCGAAGAGAAGTTAAAAAGGAACATGAAAGTACCTCCATAGGGTGTATGACTATGTGGATAGGGAATTTCTCTCAATGATCCTATATAAACTTGGTTTTTTGCACAAGCACATGAAGTGAATAATTTCTTGCATAACATCAACGTCTATGGTTTTTCTCATCAACAGGGTGCCAACTCATTTCTTGAAAATTTATAGAGGGCTTCGTCAATGATGTGCACTATCTCTTCCTCTTTTCATTCTGATCATGGATGCCTTGAACAGGGGAGTTAAGGCAAGTTTGAGGAAAGATTGATATATGGATGCAAAATCTCGAGAGGATGAAAATTTCTCATCTCTTGTTTATGATGTAATGTGTTCTCATGAAACAATGCTCTCTGAGTGGGTCACTTTTCATAGGATCTTCATGGATTTCAGCAAATATTTTGGGCTCTTTATAAGCAAAGAGAAAATTGAATTGATAGATGTGGTGGTGGATGACCTAGAAGTACTTGAAATAGTGTCCCTATTTGGAATAAAAATACTCTCTATGATAGATGGTTTAAATACCTAAGATGTTTTCTAAAGCTCAGCAAGTACTTATTGAATGACTGGGAATGACTTCTTTAAAAAAAAAAAAAAAAAACTATCTTGTTGGGACCAAAGATGGTTGACATTGGGTGGAAGAGTCATTATGATAAATCTTGTCTTAATTAGAATCTTGATCTACTAGATGCATCTCTTTCATCTTCCCCAATATTTCATCAACAAGATAGACTCAATTGTGGCTAAGTTTGTTTGGTCTGGTTTTGGGTGCAGTAAATAGGATCCATCTAATAGGGTTAAAGTCCATTTCCAAGTAGATTGTATGTGGAGGCTGGGTCATTATTGACACACGATCATTTAACCTAGCCCCTTTTGCAGAAAATTTGTGGAGGTTATTTTGTGAGCAAGGGCTCTAATAGAGCATAAGAAATACAAATACTCTCTTCAATGCATTATCGAGGAATGGATTGTTGAGGGGGCACCTTCAGCTGACCAATATTCCAATATTTGGAACAATATTAGAGTTGTCCTTCCATGGCTAAGCAGTAACCTTCGCGGGGTGGTTGGAAATTGGCAAAGGATACACATCGGTTTAGATTCCATCAAGGGTTTCCATGGATTCCACTCTCTTCCTATGCAAATAATCAAATATCACTCCTATATGGTGATGAACACCCTTGGTGGCTTGTGGGAGAGATATAGACTTGTCCATGTTGCTCAGGATTGGTCACATGCATGGTAGATTGGTTTATAGGAGGACATGACATCTGAGTGAGAAGATTATCACAATAGTCTATGCATTGTCGACATCTACTTATCACTAAGTCTAGAGAAGCTAGTGTGTGGGGGGGAGGGGGGATGGTCAATGACATAATCCCTCTCAAGGAGGCCTATGACCACATCACTTTGACCTTGATGCCCCACCATACACAGAATTCACCTTTCTCATTTGGAAATGGGATGCTCCCTTCAGGCTAAAATGCTTCTCTTGGCAGCCATCCATAATAGAGTCTTGACCTAGGAAACTTTTTTGACCCTCGATGGTGCCCGCTTTGCAAGTTGGATTTTGATAATGACCCACAAATATTCCTACAATATCATTTTGCCTCTAAAATGTGGGCAAAGGTATCAATTCGGTTTGGAATCACTGCTATTAGTAATGTACCCTCCATCCATGATTGCATACTCTGGAACTATAGAATGAAGACCTACAATATTGTCCCTCTCTATGTTCTATGGGGCATCTAGAGGGCTTCTAATGCCCTTATGTTTGAAGCCAAAGCTCTGGACATCAAATGAGGTACTATAGGTATAGTGGCATTATTCCAAGAGATTGTCCCTTAGCAGCAAAAAATACCTCATCGAGCTATCTCTTATTATGATGTGGAGAGAGTTTATCCAATATGTTTCTTTGATGGGGCTTCCTCTAGTGGTGACTATGAATTTAGGGTTGTTCTTCAATTCGACCTAGATGTTCACTTCCATTTCTCCTGTTATGGTGGTAGAGGACACAATTGTACGACTGAGCTATTAGCTCTTTGGGGCACCCTGCAATGTGCTTCCTCTATTGGCATTGAAAAAATCTTAATCATTGTAAAATCCTTATCTATGATTAATTGGATTAAAGGAATCTCGTCTCTTGATGTCCTTGATCTCTACAACTGGTTTCTACAGAGTAGGAATTTCCTTCCTCTCATCCTGAAAATCAACTTTAGGCATGTCTATCAAGAACAAAATTTGGAGGCAGAATCTCTTTCCACTCACGACCTCTCCATTTGCCTTGGGTCCCTGTTCTTTGATCTATTTTCTAGTGGTTGGAGAAATGACATGGTTTTTTTTAGATCTAGTTCCCTCCCCTATCTTTGTTTTTTTTTCTGTTTCCATTTTTGCATTGAACTGAATGGATTTTTGTTGGTTTCCCCTGTTTATGATTTCCTTTTTTGTTGTAGTCAGTGATGCATCTCTACTCTCTTTGGATTGATGATTTGACACTACAATAGATTATGTCATGAGACAAATGCTGGTGGAACAAACTTACTCTTGTCTGCAATCTATCTTGTAAAGAATTATGAATATGTAAAACTTTCTCTTTATTGAATGGAAGTTCTGTTTTTTTGTATAAACAAAAAGAGATCCTTTGGTGCTATAAATTATTTATTCTTGTATAATTATTTATTCATGATAATTACCATATAATATTTGAGGATTATATTCAAAATGGTAGATTGATTCAAGATCTCTAATACAACTCTTTCTTTTGATTCCCTCAATGTTTAATGACATTAGCAACACTTTGGCAAACTTTTTAAAGTATGATGTAAATGATTCATTATGAATTGTTCATGTACGCAAACAATTGTATTAGTATTGACTTATGTAAAAGCGTTTCAAACTAAATGAAGTTGAAACATGAAAATTTTAAGTAAATTAATACTTGGATTAGAAAACTATTTTTAATAATTAACACAATCATTATCATTAAATAGGTCAACACTTATAAGAAATATATCTTAATGTTATAAATATTCTAGAGAAAAAAAATGGTCTTTTAGACATAAAAATTGACAACCATAAGATTTTTATTTTTGGAATGTTGAAAAATAAAATATTGGATTTTCCCTTTTTAAAATTGAGAAAGATAGTAAAGAAATAATGATGACATGACATAGATAACATACACATTTGTAAAAAGATAAATGTGGAAATATCCTCCTTTTAAAATTTAGTCTCAAATAATGTTCCCACATAAAAAATTAAAAGTTCATATAATTGAAATGTATAATTTAGTAAGCCTTTTTTAAGTATATAATAATCTATATTCTATATATTCATATATTTATAGTTAAAAAAAAAAAAACTTAAGATAATAACCAATCAAATAAAAGTTTGTTTAATATTTTTTTAATATTTAGATATTTATAAATTATCTAATAATATTATTTATATATATTATATTATAAAATAATAATTTATTAATATTTTTATTAGTTTAAAAAAAAATAAAAAAATATGTGTATATAAACAAAAAATTTGATTTTTTTTTTAAATACTATTATATTAATATTTTTTTTAAAATAAAAATTAAATTAGTTATCTTATAAACCAATAAAATAAAATATGTTAGTTGACAAAAAAAATCATAATTTCAATTGTGCAGCTAAGGGGAGTGAGCTTCATTAAATTATAAAGTGAAGACAAGAACGGTTTCAATCTCTCTCCACGTGAAGGCACGTGCATATCATATGTCTCAAGCTCCACGATTAAGGTGGAAGCACAATACATTTGTAATACACTTTAAGCGAAGGAGGCGACGTTGAGAAAGTTTCCAGTAGCACCATTCTCCGATGAAAATAATTTCATAATCAATATTAACATACGTTAGTATAAACGAAGATAAAAAATGGGTCCACACTTCCATGTCAGCGGGATCGAACCTGCAATCAGGATAAGGGTGGTCGTTAATAAACATAAAGTGCTTCTTTATTTTTTTATAAATAATATTGACTATGGTTAGCCATAGAATTATGGAAAAGTGCTAAATGAGAGTTCACTTTGCATACAGTTAGAGGATAGGTATTCCTCTTTCTAGAGATAAATAGTTTGAGTTGGGAAAAGGGAGCCAAGAAAGTGAGAGAAAAAATACTTAAAGAAACCTTGTGAATTCAGTACATACTTGGAGGAGGTCCAATAGAGGATACTTAAGTTATAAACTTCTGAACCTTAGACAGGATGTTATTGAGGGAGGTAAGAAATTTCCAAGTAAAGGATCCTTGAGTTGGTTAGCTAGTGGAATCTTACAGTGTAGCTTGCTCCCTAGTCGAAATCATAGACTAAGACCTTGTAAAGGTCAAGAACAAGTGTTGGAACAGACCTATTCTGGTCGTTGCTCAAATAATTGTTCTAGAAGTGCAAACTGGCTCGTGGGGGGTGGTGTCTAGTAGTAGATACCATACTCGTTGGTTGGGTGGAGAACTTTCTTTCGTAGTGATTTTGTGACTGGTCCTCGTATTTGATAAAACATAAGTTCTTAGATCAATTATCTGTAATCCATTGTTTTCTTATAGTTTGTATAAATGTTGTTGGAATTTTTATATATGTTTCTTGAGGAGAATTGAATTTTTTCAAAAAGGATATCAATTAGAACACTGATTTAGTAAAATTTGAATTTGAAATTAGTGAATTGGTTTAGTTTCCAGGCCAAGCTGGGTAACCAACAACCTAGAAACAATCCTTAACTCAGGACAAAAAAACCATAATGGAAGAGTAGATCTCGGGAATAGGTCCCACTTGGAAATTCTAGTTTGGGTCAATTAATACAAAAATATATAAAAATAACAAGGCTTGAGAATGAATACACTCATACCATTATTTATCTACTTAACATTTGAATCGTTTCAAAATAATGACAGTGAATATATTTTTGAATTTCTACAATAATATAAACATAAAATGAATATGAACAACTAGGGTTTTGGAGTTGGGACGAAAGAATTATCATAAGATTGGAAAGAACATTAATAATAATAACTAAGTATGCTATAAACATTAAACACAATAACTAGAAGGGGGCTCTAAACCCTATTATCTTTATGAGTAAAAAACCATGAATTTCAACTACGCATAGGGAGAGAAATACCAAGAATAATATTAAAACAAAAAACTGAAATTAACTAAGAACTCAAACTTGGAATCTAGGGGTCACACCCAAGTAAGGTTACATCATTAGAATTCTTTGGTGCATGAAAATACCATGGAGGCTCTTTAATAATTATTCATGCATATCAAATATTCATGTCTTGTAGCCATATTCAATATTATAAAAATAATTTACAAGATAAATTCTCCGTAGCTCAAAAAAGTATGACAACCCTAATTGTGGGTAAGGCTAAGTGATCATAATATAATAACAATAACTAAAATACAGCTATATGAAGGCCAACGACTCTAAATTAGTAACAAACATAAATATATATAATGGGTTCTTGGGAAATCCTCATTCAAATCCCTGACACAGGATCACATATAACAAAGAGAAAGGAAGTTTAGAAAAACCTATAGAAAATTGTGGGTTGTATAACCTTGCATAACCATTCTTGTATAAGTAAATATGTGCATAGGCCAAACAAAAGGAAGTTAGAAATTTGGTTGAAATATTAAAAAATGTAGCAAACAAAATAAGAAAAACAAAAAAGGGTGACAACTTTTGGAGCCAAATTCCCACCTGGGTTTGGTCCTCGAAAAGACCCCATCAGAGTTTGTTAGGTCCCTATAATACTAGTGTATCCCCTTGTGTAACCCTCCACTACTGGAAGTATTAGTATTACCATTACATTGCTAAAACTAAACTATGATGAGAGAGAAGTCATGAAATGTGATGACGTAATTATGTAAATAAATATTTTATTAATAAATGGATAATAAATTCAAAACACTTGAAAATTGGACACTTGCAGATGAGATTCTATGTAGGATCACTTTTCCATGATAAAAACCATAGAAAGAATTCTAGATAAACTTAGTGGATGCAAGAAAAAGATTCATTAAATGCTTAGCTTGAGCTAAATTCTAAGTTGGGATTGGCATAAAGCATCGCCTAAGATAAAATCAATCTTTTGTGAAAAAAAAGAAGACTAGGTAGTGGTTTGGAAAAAATGAAAAAAAAAACCACAAAAGCGAGATGCCACTTGAGGAAAAATCTGACATGGAAGAAAGGCATAAAATGGATATTGCAAGGATCAACATGGTTGTTTTTCCTTTGGCAATTTAATCTCATATCAAGGGTGAAATGGAGAGAGACAGTTCTATGGTTGGGTGGAAATAATGTTCCATTTTCAAGTGTGCCATATCTGCATGTTACTCATTAGACTGTGATCTGCTTTGCTATATTTTTCAAGGTTGGTAGAGGTTTTTTTTTCTATGCAACGAGAATTTAGAATGGCATGAAAAATTTGATGTTATGATGAGAATCTGTATTATATTTATGTTCGTAATTAGGAAAAGGGTTTATTGTTACTCTGAAATTATAGACAATAATACTTTTTTATTCCCACAGATAAAATACCCTTTTAATGTTATTTGTACTCTCGAATTATGGAAAAGGATACTTGTGTACTCCTACACATGTCATATTTCTTCATATGCTAAGGAACCTTTATCTTAGGGTAAATTTTTTGTAACATGAGAATAGTACATAGAAATTAATATATTACAAGGTTATCAACAAGCTAGAAACTGTAAGTATTAAATAATTGTTTATTTATAGTAGACATGGAAAATATTAATTGCATACAAGGAATAGGTCAGCTTTCGGATCGATGATCATTTGGATTTATTCTCTCTTTTATGATTAAGATTTAATTAAGAATACATTTTACAAAAGGGTACATATGTGTGATAAGAACATGTGTCTGTAGCAAATGGATCTGTTGCAAAGTGTGTCGAAAGTCTTAGTTGTTGGAAATGTACTATGTGGTGAGACAATACTTACATAATAAGATTAAAATTTCAAGTGAGGTTCCCTACTGATTGTAGTAGTCTAGTATAGTATTTTGCATTGTTTGTAAGGTGACGGTAGTAATGGAGGAACTAATCAAGAAAATTAATACAAGTCCATTGGTTACTAAAGGGAAAAATTAAGGTAACTCCTCATTCCCCATAATCAATAAAACAAAATCACTCTAGAAAATAAGACTAATTATAGTAACTAGTTTCAGGTGGGTGAGGAGTCACACTACCCTTAAAGCAGTAGGCAAATGAAAATTTGTGATAATTATAGAAATTCAAGAAACAATTTCTAAACAAGAGGGTAAATTATAAACTGTAAGAATAGATAGGTATGGTACGTCGACAACTATAAGAACTTCGATTAATCACTTTTACTTAGCCTCTCTGAAATTGAAATAAATAGTTTTTTTCGTTACTAACAACATCCTAGAAAATTTAAAATTTGTTAATATGTGAAACAAGAATGTTAGAAGCTAACAAGTGAACTAGTATGCCATGTAAAGTAAATCATTCAGAGATGAATATCAATATAAAGAGAATAAATCAAGCATAACATAGTACCTTAAAATTAGATACAGAGCATGAGAGAAAGAAATTACATCGATTACTAATATCAATTAAACTACAAAGAACATGTGTAGTGAAGGAAGTATATATACATCTCATTATATAAACATAGTTCAAAGAGCCTATACTCTATCCACTTGAGAATAAGTATTCAAGTAACTCAAAATACAACAAGAAATAGATGATGGAGTATAAAAAAATTAAAGTGGCCAAGTTACAATAACAGGTCGGTTATAAACCGTCACTTAGATGTAAAGGAAACAACATAAACCAGGGTACTCCCAAAGTGTAGGAAGTGACTCCGCTCCTAGCCATGAGGGTTGTCAACAAAATCATTGAACCTGATTATAGGAAGCTAAATTACAAAAAGAATTATAGAATTCCTCAGCACCCAATTCCCATTGAAATGGAGTTCAACCGAGCTAGATAATGACACAAAATTGTAACTAGTTAACAGAAGAATGAAACCCTATGAGAAGTGAACTTGAACCATAGTCTAAAGAGTGTCGAGGTACTTGCGGTCAGAAATAAAACAAGGAAAGAGTAGAGACCCAAAATTATAATGGGTAACTTCTGCTAGTCGAATAACTACTGGAGAAAATAAGCAGAGATAAAAGGGAACAAATTGCTACCTGGCGACACCTAATGAAAAAATTATGTCAAATTTGGAAAAACTAGTGAAAGGAAAATGTAGTGAGGTTCCCACGTACCTACAAACCCTACATTTGATGAAAACATTGTGAAATGCACCCACGTACATAGAGAAATCAAAATCTGACTAAAAAGAAAAGAAACCAACATAAATTTTAAAATGACCAAAGCATGGTAGGGAAATTACATTACTTGAAGCATCTTGCCATGCCCAACCCTATGCCTCAATGAAAGGAAACCTCCCTAGGAAAGGTCACCCTCAAAGAATTACCTCTGAGCGATATGACATGCTAAATGGGGTTATGGTTGTGCCCAAATGACAACACGTGATGAGCGGGGAAGGTTACAGACTTGGATCCCTCATAAATTAAGCAGAGGTACTTTGCGAGCCTCTAAACCTAGAATGTGTCAGCAATTGCGACTGAATGTGAGTGAGGTTAGGGAAACATAAGTTTAGGGTTGCAAATGCATATTCAACCATTGATTCCATAGAAGAACCTTCGCCATTGTTAAACACAAAATAAGACAAGCATGGGCACATCACATGATTAACCCCATCCCATCACCTAGAAGTAGTGAAGTGGCAGGACACGTTTGGTGTGTACAATAACTCCAACTTGAAATGTTAGGCACAAAGTGCATGAGGTTAAGCCTTACAACCATGTTAATCCATTGATGTACATAGTATAACCATAATAAAATCCCAGCACCATCTCCTTAGGCAATTGATCAATGTGGCTCAAGTCTCGGTAAATAATAATGGTAAGGGTACAAAAAAACAAATTAAAGTGCATAGATATAAAGAGGTATTAAGTTGTGCTTATATCCCAAAATAAAATCAACGCATCTATGTCCTACCATTAACATGGAAATGTGAAAACATTCATGTAACCAAGGTATGGGTTAGGGTGTCATAATACCATTAAAAACATGCTAGACACCTAATTCCAAACATATGTTGGTGTATCCAACTATACCCCATAAAAATTATAGGCCAAACTTAGGGTGATTGAAAAAAAAGAAAGGGGTTAGAAGAGGATGTATACCATAATGATACTAGGGGAATTGTTGTGGAAGATGAGTTATTTAGATCTAACTGTTATTATTGAATGGAGTACATTAGGCTCTATCAGAAGAAGAAGAAAAAAATTCTTTTGTTTGTTATTTTCGAAATGGGATTTATGACAGATGGTATCAGAGCCCATGTTCTCCACTAGGCCTTAATGAAGCACCACAATAATAATAATAATAAAAATAAGATATAAGTATAATAAAAATAACAATTGTTTTCTATCTAAACAATAGGGTAACTAAGCTAAGGACATACTCAACAAGATGGCTAAAGAAACACCCGTCATCGTGTTGTAGCGGCTACAACCACCCTCCAAAATTTTGCCTTAGATTTGTTTTGGAGCCTCCCTTCCAACCTTCACAATAGCATGTCTTGATTCATTAAGTTCAGAAGCTTCAGTGTTTCTCTTCACTAAGGTAGCCTGTTGATCACAACTTGATGCATTCCCCTCACAAGATATTCACCCAGATTTCGTTTAGCTATAGATTGAGCAACTTCCCCAAGCACATTTCTGGAGGGAAACTAGCCTTCCCTCCAGAAATTGCGCAATCCTGTCTGGTAGCCTCTTGGGCTCCAAGATTGTGCAATTCTTCCAGTCAACACTCCCAGCAAGAATTCCGCCAATTAACCTATGTTATAACCTCTCATACACCTTCCTTGACACACTGCAACGGTCAAACCCTTGCTACTGACAGAGTTATCTTACTTGCCTCTATGCGACATCATGGTCAAGGCATTACCATACGACCCACTACTGCGACTCCTACACCAAACGGTCTGAGGTATGATTGGGAATTCTTACTGGGGATATCCCCTTACATGTTGGTGAGTCCAACACCGTCAACATTTTCGTGCTAGAAGGAGGGCCAGATGACAAGCTGAGTCCTCACATCTGTTTTGAATCTTTACACATCTATCATGTTTAAATACCAAGTTGCTCTTCTGGAATGTATGTCTTGTGGAAATGATTTCATCATCTCGGAACTGCACTTGGATAACTTGTCTCATAAAATTTTTGATTATGGAGGCTACATTGCCTTGGTAAGGCACACAGTCAGCATTGCAGGCTCATGCAAAAGACATGGATTCTTTGAAGAATACATGAGTTGCACGTTGTTCATCTACATGATTTTAGGGCACCCAATGCACTAGTGTGCCATGCTGCCTAGAAAATATATTCGTTATCTTGCTCACCTGGTCATAGAGATAGACTATGATTTCAATCACTCTGACCATAAAGCACTAAAAAAAAAAAATTCTGAAATTACGAAAAGCACCTGATTAATCCATTGAATAGTTTCACACACACTTTTGTAATCATCCATACCAATTTTTGGAAGATAATATTGATTGGGAATTTCTTGATGGAATATTTGAGTATCTTCTTCACATATCCAAACCCCATTCAAAAAAATTCAATAATGGAGCTACGCAATCATATTCAGACACAGTTGTTGTCACAAGTGACTGTCTGCCTTCACCTCATCAAACAAATCCACCACCACGGAGTGATGTGGGAGATCATGCGCACACCATGGTTGAACTATCACATCCTCCCACCCCACCCGCTCTTGATATTTGTGCAGATTTGGCTTGCAAGCCTACTGGTTGTCACATGGACTCGTTCCCTTGACCTCCGTCCTCTTGTTTTGTTGATCCTCCAGACTGTACTGTCTTGTGTTCTCCCATTTCAGACTCCTCACTTGCACCCTATGAAAGTAATTTGAACTTAGATGATGAAGAAACTTAAAATTTGAGGGTTGTCGATATGAATGAAATAGATTCAGATAATGAAGGTGAGGAAGTAGGCATATCTTCAAGGCCAAAAACAACCTCTAGGTATGTATAGAAGGAACATCCTGAGAATCAAATTCTTTGAGATCAAATATAGGGTGTCTAGATAAGAAGGAAACTTGTGGGAAGTGCAAGCCATCAAAATTTGGCTCTACTATCACAAATAGAACCCAAGAACGTCTATCAAGCAAGTGAATATAAATTCTAGGTGAAATCCATGAATGAAGAAGTAGACCAGATTGAAAAGAATGACACATGGGAGCTTGTTCCAAGGCTGAGAGAGAAAATGTTATTAGAACCAAGTGGGTTTCAAGAACAAACTAAATGAAAAGGATCAAGTAATCAGGAAGAAATTTCGGTTGGCTTGCAAAGGGTATTCTTAAATAGAAGGGGTAGATTTCGAAGAAACCTTTACACCAGTAGCTCGACTGGAAGCTATAAGAATATTTCTTACTCTTCCCATCCATAAGAATATCAAATTATGTCAAATAAATGTGAAGTATGCCTTTCTCAATGGAGATTTAGAAGAGGAGGTTTACATTGAGTAGCCATAAGGATTTTGGCTCTTCTATGATGAAGGGATCATATGCAAACTGAAGAAGGCCTTGTATGGTTTGAAACAGGCCCTCGGAGCTAGGTATGAAAGGCTGGATAAGTATATTCAACAAAAAGGGTTTAAGAAAGGCACAGTTGACAACAATGTTTATGTAAAATCTAATTATGACCATCCACTCATAATGGTTGTGTATGTGGATGATATATTATTTGGCAGTGATGTGGAACAATTGGGGCATTGATTTGCAAATTTTATGAAAATATAGTATGAAATATCCATCATTGGAGAACTATCCTTCTTCTTAGGTCTGCAAATTACACAGTCTCCACAAGGAGTTTTTATATCCCAATCCAAATATCTCAAGGAAACTCTGAATAAATTTGGAATGGAAGATTGCAAACCTGTCAGCACGACCATGATTACAAGTTGTAAATTGTGCAAATAAGATGCAATGCATCTGGTAAATAAGACTGGGTATAGGTCAATGATAGGAATCTTACTATATCTAATAGCTTCAAGGTGAGATATCATGCAATCAGTGGGGATTGTGGCCATATTTCAGGCTTTTCCATGAGAAAGTCATGTTGCTGTTGTCAAGAGGATCTTCAAACATCTTCAAGGTACAACAAAAGTATGGATTGTGGTATGCTAAGAGTGAAGACTTCAATTTGAAGGCCTACACATATGCATATTGGGCTAGAATTCTTGATAGCAAGAAGACTAGTTCTTTTGAAACTTTCTTTCTAGGTGAATGCTTTGTGTCACGGGATAGTAAGAAACAAGTCTCTATCTCTCTATAAATTGGTGAAGCAAAGTAAATTTTTGTTGCTACCTACTATACGTAGATTCTATGGAAGAAGAAAACCTTGAAAGATATACAGGTAGAGTTTTCTGATCCCATTCCAATAATGCGTGACAACAAAAGTGTGATTAGAATATCTAAAATTCCAGTCGTGCATTCCAAGACTAAGCATATTCCTATCGAGTATCATTTCTTGTGGGAACATGTTACTACCAACATTTTCAAACTTGTATATGTACTCACTAAAGAGAAACTAGGAGATATCTTTATCAAGCCACTAAAAAGGGAATGATTTAAGTATCTCAAGCAATAGATAGGAGTTGTGACTCTTCCCTCCAAATGAATTCATCTTGGAATGTTGTGGCATTTACTCAACATGTGGAATTCATTGGAGAGTAGTCTGGAATGGTTTAGGGGGAATTATTGTGAAGTATTATTTGTCACCAATGTCAAATCGGGAGAATATTGGCATCAGAGTATCATGCCAAGCCTGAGGGGGAACTTATGGTGTTTCTATTAATGCTAAAGGTGGATATTGCTGGACATTTGATGGTATATATGTGGTTGGTTGGGTAAGTGTTTGCATTGATGTCAAACAAGGGTCAACATAATGATTGGGTGTCTAGAAGGAAGTCCATTGAAGCTGCAAGATTCATGCCTTGATGGTTGTGATTCCAGCTATGTATAGAGTTTGGAGCCCTCTTCAAGGTAGTATATGGGCTCAAAGACTAATCAGACTCCCTCCACTGGAAATATCTTGGGAAGAGTTTTCCAACGATATGAAGAAGTATAAAATTGACTCATGGTTCAAAAGTTATGGATTGATAAAGTCCACGGTGTTAAAGCCTTAAGTAGCGAGGAATATCACATATTGAAGCATCAACAATCTACCATATCAGTGATCGGAACATTGAACTTCCCACATATTGTAGGTCCCACAAATCAGAGGTCTAGAGCAATATTGTCGATTGAAAGATCAGAGGCTAGCCATATTAGCAATCGCATATTGACACATCACAATATCGGCGATTG
The DNA here is from genome assembly GCA_000404065.3 of Pinus taeda. Taxonomy (NCBI): domain Eukaryota; kingdom Viridiplantae; phylum Streptophyta; class Pinopsida; order Pinales; family Pinaceae; genus Pinus; species Pinus taeda. The sequence continues at coordinate 2,232 of APFE030945012.1, read as the reverse complement.
GAAAACTAGAGTGATATCAACGATCACTTATAAAAGGAAAGGCAAAAGGTAAAATAGGCGATCAACAGTCGGCGGGTCTAGGCCATATCGCATATTGACAATCAGTGTTTTTCAAAGTGACAGCATTGAGAAAGTTGCAATTGGAAAACATTGATAGTGTCAAAACACTGGGACTATGCCTTCAGTGTTAAAGTGCTAGGGAGAGCCTAATGTGAATTAAAAAGGGATTTCATTGCAAAAAAAGAGCAGGACTGGGTTGTTTCTCTCTCCTCTAAGAAGGGCATGTGGTGGAATCTCAATGGATTTGATAAGGACACATGGCAGGATTTGATTGGTTCCGAAATGCCAAGTGGAAGTTGATGTCAGCATGACATGATAGTACAGAATGACATGTCATAGTCATATTCAACTATTTTGGGTGGCTTAATGGGACATATTCCAGTGATTCATGTTACCACTGTTAGAATGCCACGTGAAAATGATGACATCACATTGGCGATCCATGATTGGAGGTTTGTGTTTGTTGGCACATTTTTCACAATTGAAAATTGTCGATTAAGGGGCTTCGATATAAGGGATGGCACATGGTCACATAAAGAGTCAAAAAACCAAAGGCTAAGCGTAGAGGGTGATTGGAGATCGGTCAAATTTAAATGTCACAACACATGTTGAAGCCTCAAAATTCACTATGACAACAAAGGGAATAACCACCCAGACGGGGACTTGAATATTGTCCCTTATCCGTTTGTTTTGGTGGCTCTGACTAGATTTATTGGACCATTTTCCTAATCTGAAAGATGGTAGGATGGATATGTGTTTGATTATCAAAGCCAATTTGGTAGATGAGGGTGGTTTTAATAGAAAAATTAAACTATCTATTACTATTACTCGATCTTAAATAAATATTTGTGCAATCTACATAAATGATTACCTTGAATGACCTCGGATGCGGGTGACGTTTCGGCAATAAATGTTTTCCATGCAGCATAAAGAACCTAGGTACTGCCACCTGCAGAGCAGCGTGGCGTCCCAGATCACAATCGCTCGCAGAGGGAATGTTTTTATGGTTGCAGGACAGGGCAGGCCGGCAACATTAATGCAGGACGCGCTTCGAAGCTGCCTGTTAATGGTTATATACATGGCGTTTCCATACGTTCATTCCACCTCCAACGTTCAGGTCTCTGGTTCTAGGTTTGGTTTTCAGTTATGGTGTGAAGATAAGAATGTGCTTGTCTTTAGAGGCAAGATTTAGGCTCGCTCGGGTTTGAATCGGCAGCATCTCGAATTCACCTGCGCGCTTCACAGGGGAATTAGTTCAGTGACTTGGGGTAAGTGGTCTGCTACCTGTAATATCAGTATTGTCTGTGTTGCTTCTCTGTCTCGGGTTTCAATTGTCTGCACTTTCGGGCCTCGGGTTCAATTGGGTCATTCCTCTGGTTTAAGGCCTTGTTTCGTTGATTTTTCTGTGTCTGTTCCGTGGATTGGTAAAATGAAGCGCCATGGGAAGCGGATTCGCTCGGGTGACCGCCGTGGCAGTGGCAAGCGGCCCTCTGTCAGTCCTTGTGCCAACCCAGCCCTTTCGCCCATCAACCTCTCTTCCTCTCCTGAGGACCTACCCCCCAGAAATCCTCCTCGCAAACCTGTTCCCAATAGTGCCTTTCAAACTACCCATTTTAAGTTCCAGAGCAATTTGAATAGGCCTTTGATTTCTGCTCAGATCACCATTCTCATGACGGAAGAAGAAAACCAAGTTGCCCCTCTATCCTGCATTGTGCCCAACCCCTCTCACAGTAGTGAGCGCTCCTCGGCCGAGGATTCTCTGGGTATCAAGCAGGAGATTGAGCCTGGTCTGCAGGATAATTTGCCCCCTGTGATCCCTCCCCTGGTTGACAGTGACCCAATTGAAGCGGAGAGAGATGCAGGAACCGCCGACTTTGACAAGGTGATGGATGGCAAGGAGCCTCTCAGTCATAATGACGCGTGTCAGGATGCCGAGGAGACTCATGGGGAAGCAGCAGAAAATGATTAACATGAGTCACGGTTTGCCTCTTTTTGTTCTCTGGTGGGTGCTCAGAAGGTAATTCCCAAGCATTTTGCTCACGGTTCGGCTTGACAGTATCAACTTCAGGTTATGGTCTCCCACTGACGAAGTGTCCGATCTCCTCCTGGATATTTGCTATCAGTTTTGCTTATCTGTTTCTCTTACTGTCTATCAGTCTATGTCCAATTGTA